>VYZV01003271.1:115858-132101 GCA_013401275.1 Pandion haliaetus | reverse complement strand
GGGGGGGGAACACGACGACTGTGCATCCATCGCGGCGTTACATAAAGCGATCTGTTTTTTAAATCGCGGCTTCCGGTGTGACTATGGAAACACTCGGATTATGTAAATACCGAAACCTGCATGCTGTGTATCAGATTAAATGATTCGCACCCCTTCCCTTCCCCGGGGAATTATCTTGTATTCCCGTGCAAAAAATAATAGTAATAATAAACACGATCCGGTCGCTGACGAGCGTTGGTCGCCGTTCACGGTTTTTTACGGGATTGGAAAGCACATCGGTGCTGTAGCTTGTGAATTTTCGGCGAGTTACGCCCGTCTCTTGCTCGCCTCAGCTCCTGCCCAGCAGCCCAAGTTTTAGTTTTCCTGCAGCCAAACACCTGTTATTCTTGTCCAGTTCCGTGTCGCAGGATGGAAAAGGTTGTGCATGCAGCTGTGTTGTAGCTTGTTTGGGTTCAGGTTTTGTTCAGTTTGTGTCTTGCCATCGTCATTATTTCCCCCAGAACCTGTTTATCAAATTGTCCTGCACGATCCGTGCACTTTCCTCCCCACCGACCCCGATTTATTTATTTTTTTTTTTCCGGACAACGTTGGGGTTTTTTTTTTGTCTGTTTGTTTTCTAGCGATCTATTGGCAGAAGGCGATACGATGAGAACGAGGACCTTTCGGACGTGGAGGAAATTGTCAGCATCAGGAGTTTCAATTTGGAAGAGAAATTAAAGAGTAAAATGTATCACGGGGATTTCGCCGATGCCAGGGACGGGAAAGGCAACTGCCCGGGAACGGGGCGGGGGGGGGACACACGGGGGCGGCTGCCCAGCCCGGGCTCCCTCCGCTGCCGGAGCCTCCACGTGTAGCTCCGCGCCTGGGTTCGTATTTCGCGCCCGCTCCCCCCTGCCCGGGGATCCGGTGACGCCGCCGGGCCGAGCAGCGGGGGGGGGCGGGGGGGAGAACGGGACGGCTGGCTGCACCGGGGCCCTGCAGCCCTCACCGCCGCGGGGGGGTGGGGGACACACACGACTGCCCCGTCCGCCCCGTCCCCTGGCACCCGGAGGGCGGTTTTTGCCCCGAGACGGTGCTTGGGAGGCGGCGTGGCGATAAACGGCAGAGCCTTGCGCTTCCCCCCTCCCCACCTCCAACGTGCTCCGCTGCCGTGACCCCAGCGTACCGCCGAGATGGTCAGGAGTTAGGTCCTGGCAAAGGAGAGGCAGAAACCCCAGCCCCCACTTAGCCGGAGGTGATTCCTGCTCGCCCTCCGCCCCCTATTGAATCCAGGACCCCTTTTGGAAAAGGATGCAATTGATGAGCCTGTTCGCCAGGGTTGGAGCCTTGAAAGTCAATAACTCCTTTGTCTTTCCATCATATATTAAATTACAGCGCTCCCCTCCCCAAAGGTCTTTGGTTTGCTTAGGTGACTTAAATTTCGGAGCGGTAAGCAAAGCCAGAGAGCCCAGCTCTGCAGCACGGTTGCCCGGCGGGAAGGAGAAGGGGAGAGGTTTGCCCGGGAATCAAACGGGCCGGGCGGGTGTGCAAGTCACCTTTATTTACCGGGGCGTTGTTGAAACGGATCCTGAATCCCAGATGGCTATCACCAAAACTGGGCCTTATTGAGGACTCCCTGCCTAAGCCGGCTTTCTCAGGAAAGGGTAGTTTTGGGTGTAATCCTCCTGAAATGGCTGTAACTGTGGAGCCACTTATCTAGTTTAGAAAATTTCCTTTTCTCCCTTAGGCTTAGTTTTGCATGAGCATTTTAAGCTCCTTTTAGAAAAGCTAATGTGGTGGAGAAATTAGATACCTATCTTATTTAGGAAGGTATTTGTTTAGGAGATAAGCTCAACCCTGACCTCTCTTCCTCCAAACAAAACACAAACACCTATTTTTTAGCTGGAAAATGTTAATTAGTTTTCCAGAAGATGATTGCATTCCATCCTCATCTTCCAAATACTCCAGTGGTTGCTATTGCTACATGCTAACTATAGTACAATCCACAGCTTCCCTAGCCCAGCAGCTCTACAGTCTTTGGGTAGCTTTCTCCTTTCTAGGGAACTTGAAAATAAATGAGTGCCTTTTGTTATTTTGTTGTGGTCTGTGTCTGCTTTGTCCGACCCCACAAGGGATTTAAGTGCTTTGTTGGGGTATTACGAAGAAAGGGTCTGCCTTCCTATTTGCTCTGGTTTTATTTTTACTATTGGTTTATTTTTTCTATAAATCCAAGAGTTGAATTGAATCTAGGCAAAACAATGACAGTGGTTAGTAAGAAGAAAAAAGTTTATATGAACACATGGAATTGGTCGAGCAATATTTTTATTTATTTTTATTTCCCATGTCCTTGTTTTTATTTTTAATNAGTTATGTGGGTTGGAGGTTTTCCTCGAGGTGCTGCAAGGCAGTGGCCTGATTTTTGGCTTGAATGCAGTTTGTCATAGCTACTTGTTCCCTAGTCTGTTAGACTATAGCTATATAGCTGCCTCAGCTTCCACTGACACTATTCTTGATGTTTGTTGACTTTCTGTCGTGGATGAGTGTCCTTAAAAAAAATCTGTGGTTTATTTATTTGCTTACCTAAAGCAAATAGTTTTAATGGGAATGGAGATTTCTCTAGTACAGAAATATTTATTTGGTAACCTTAGTTAATTGGAATATTCATTACACTTATTTTGAGACTAGTAGCAATAAAGTTTCTGTAATTTTAATGTTTTTGTAAATGGATAATTGCAGTGCTCTGATTTGGTAACTCTAAGTAGGAATATTATATCCCTACTTGTCGTAATTACTAACTGAATACAGCAAAGAAAAAGTTGTAAAAATAGAGGGAAATGCATCTGCAGACATGGAAGCTTAGCCTCTGTTTCCCCTGTTTCTTTCAGTATGGATTTTTACAGCAGAGAAACATTACTGATACGAGCTCGGGTCTGAGATTCTCATGCTCTCCTAGGAAGCGTGTGCATTGCTGGCTGAATCTTGGAGAAGTTAAACTACTTGTGTGTACCTGAATATAATACATAAAGTCTATAGGGTATTTGGCAGCATGTAGTGTGTTTTGTAGTGCTGAAGAGTCAAGCAATGTTTTCCATTTTAAGGTAGCGTGTGGATGCTATACAGAAGTCATTTTTTTCCTGTAAGAAAGGGGGAATAGCAGAACCATAGAAACAGTATGTGGCCACTGCAGGAATTCCTCTTCTCTCTGTGGCAGAAGGCTCCAAATGGAGTGTGGGGTTTTGTAGGCACAGCTCACCCAAAACTCACTGGCTTGTAACTTCCTCTCTAATCCCTAAATCACTGCTATTGTATCAGACCATTGCATAAAGAAATCCCCAGGAAAGGCCAGTTCTCTTTAATCCTCAGAGTGAAGCAACAAGGTGATACTGGCCAGTGTTAACATAACAAATTTATGTTTAATTTGCAGTTTGCTTGTGTGTTATATTGTGACTCCCACACAAAAACTTTTCCTTTTTCACCACCTCCTTAAGTGCCAGGAGCTGTATAAGATTTCTGTCTGTCAGCTCCTGCAGTTACGTTTCTGATTAATTAACAAAAAAAGTACTCTGTTGAAAGTAACAGTAGCCCTCACATAAAAAGAAAATTACATGTTCACAGAATCAGGGCTTTCTGCTATACTCGGATAATGCTCACAAGAAAACATGGTGGGTTTTTTTCCTAAGTATAAATGTATAGCTTAAAATGTATAAAATTAAACATACAGTTTAAACTACACATTTGCCCCAAAAGTACTAGGCTGATTTGCAGTAATTTAGTTAGGATTATCTTTTAACTGTTAATGTGGTATTTCATTACAGCCTGGGTATTTCAAGCCAGACCTTAATTGACAAACTCTGACTGGATTCTATTTTATGTGCATCAGTGAACAGGAAAAATAGAGAGCAGCTGGGAGAGCATTGTCTGTCATTTGGTTTCCGGTTTGGACCTATAAATATGCATTCTCTTTATATTTTTCTTTAAGTGACAGTGGAGTTCTGTGGTGAGAAAAGGGAAATGGGGAGCGTTTTGAGAAAATGTAATGTGAGGTGCTAATGCCGTTGTAATTGATTTTGGAATTTTTTTATTCATTATTCAAACAGATTTTACTTTTGAGTATGTGCAAAGAGAAGCTCTCAGAGTTCCCCTTATCTTCAGAAATAAGGATGGACTGGGAATTAAGTAAGTTACAACCAAATCTTGATGATTAATAAATGCTTTTATAAAATAACTATTATGCTGTCCACTTGTATGTGGTATTTCTTTTGATGATCTCAAAATGTATTGCAATTAGTAAGACTGTCAACACCCTTGAAAAGAGAAATGATTATTTTCCGCTTACAAACAATCAGATAATGAGGTCTATAAAAGCTAAGTGCATACAGCATAGTATTACACAATCAAAAATAAGTCAGTGATGAAAATTAGGAAGAAAATTCAAAGGTCCTTGCATCCAATCCATGCTGTAATGACAGAACAATCTTCCTTCAATTTTTGACTTCTCAGTTGTTTTCTGCGTTACAGGTGGAATTTCTAATGATGCCTGTTGTTTTCCATTACAATTCTATTCCTTCAGAATGTTATAGCTTTGTAAATAGTTAATAATGTCTAGTTAAAATGTGGTATTATTAGAGTCTTTTTGAGGTTGCATTTTGTTAATATCCGGTCAGAAAGGATGTAGTTTTTTAATACGAGAATCCTGCAAGTTTCTTTGTAAAAGTGACAGTGTCTAAGAGAGAAATATTAAAATTATATACTTGATTAGTCACATAATCCATAGTTTATCTAAAAGTTCCTTGATACTTTCGGAAATTAGGACTGTGTAACTGATTATATCTGAAAGAAAATTAATTTTCTGAAAGCATAATTACTTTGCTCAGTTTCAGCTGGAACACCTCAAAATTTAGGGAACTGAGGAGTCCCAATTATTTAATTAAAAAGAATCAAGCCACCCTAATATAACTTAAGGAGAGAAAGAGAAGAAACAGTGTTTGGGGTATTTGACATGCACATGTCCTTTTACTGTAAGAGTGAATAAGAGCGGCTGTGATGCTTCTCATGATGTAGTAAAATAGATTTATATGTTGAACTCTGAACAAGACACACTTAATAGGTACTCAGGGGTAATTACAGTAATGTTTATTTTGTTGTACCATTATGCTGTACCGGGATATTTTTTTCTTTGGTTATTAAGCCCACCTATTTCTCTACTTAGTCCTGGATACATAGTCTAGTTTCTTGTTAAAAAAAGAAATGCAAAGACCAAGATACCATCTTTTTATTTGTTTGTGCTAAGCCTTTCCTCGATTGTATTCTAATTTTCTGACGAAAACGTGCATGTGTTCTGTAAAGTTTTAGAAGATAGGTAGAAAACCTAGCTATTAAGTGAGAAGGGCTGGTCACTTCTTACAGTTTCTGAACAGTTGTATGCTCCTATTTGGTGTTGTAGAAGAATACCCTAATTTTTCTGTTGTATTATTTGAGAGAAGGTGTGGTCGGGTGGAAAGCATTGATCCTTAAATCCCCCTCTCCTTGTGCAGAAGAGGGGACACAAAAGCATCTGTTTTGATATTCCTGAAGTCTACAGCCTTCCATATAACCCTCATATGAAAACCTGAGAAGCAGAGAAGAGTCTTCCATGTTCATAGCTTAATTATGCTTCACCTGCAGAAGCCACCTCCTTAATCTTAGGTTATGCATTACATGACTATAGTATTGTCTTTCCTGATGAATCATTTTCGTGTTTATCTTCTCAGCTGAGTTTCCTCAATGTAAAGTACCATTTGTTCTATGTTCACTCATGACACTGTTGGCCAGCCTAGTTCCTAGAGACCCAACACCACCTCCATCAAGTGCTTGTCCGAATGTATATTTACACTGTATGTGTATATGTAACCATTGCCTGAAGCTGAATGATTTTTTTCTTCAGCAGGAGCTTTATTATTTACAGGAAATTCCTGCTCACTTAAGGGTTGTGCTCTCCACTCTACTCACCCAACTTGGCATCCCAGTTCCTTGCTTCCTCTCAGCCTCCAAATACAGGAGCTTTCCGTCGTAGAACGATTTTTCCTGCTGCTTTGGATCTTCTGTTTTTCTGACCCTCCTTTTGGCTTCTCTGCTCAACTTTGCAGGGAGGTTTTTCTTGTTGAAGGTTGTTGCTACTTTTTTGTTCAATTTATTTCTTCAAGAGATGCTTCTCTTGGAGGGGTCCAATGAAGGACATACCTGCTGTGCAAAATGGTGGAAAATCATCTGAGACAATTGCTCTCTCTAGATGCATTGGTTTTAAACTGCTGCTTCTTCTAAAGGGCAAGCGATAAAAGCTTCAAGAATTTCTTCTGGATGAAGCCATCAGCTCTTCTGTGAAACTGGGGAGTGTTTAGGAGCCAGTTATACTGCTGCACCTTCCTAGCAGCCAGATCTTCCTCCCGTATGTGAGTAAGTTAAAAAATCCCCCACAGAACAGGAAGAAAACTGGGGAGAGGTTTCAGCTCCTACTGTGCCAACGGTACCTGTTAAGCTAGTGCTCCACCAGCAGAAAAGTGCAGAAGTGAGAGCTCATCCCGCAGACACAAACATTACCGGGCTTCAGATCCTCAGCTGCAAATGGCAGCGTATTATCAGAGATGGATAGCGAGTACCCCAGCCTGGGACCGGTGTCTCCTGTGGCTGCCTGTACCAGGCAGTGGTGCCTTCAGGACTCAGGCTGCCCAATGCACTGTAGAGGTTGCACAGGATCCTTCACAAAGATACCTTGTTTCTTGGTGTCCATAACCACAAGATGTAATACCTGTTTCTTCTTGATAGCTCATTATTTAGGATTCTGTAATAAAGCAATTTCACCTTAGACATTTCAACACTGGAATCTCAGCTCACGCATCATCATTGGTTTCCCCATTGTTCCTGTGCCTGAAATCTGGAGAGCCGCCACCTGGCACTCCCCTCCACTTTCAGTTAGCTGTGTGCTTTCACTGAAGCCGCCTGGTGTGATGCTGCCTTTGGAGTGGTCTTTGGTCTTTCTTGATCCAGGGCTTCAGAGACTCCTCAAGCTAACAAGATCATGTAAAGAGTAATCTGCTTTTTCGTGTCACGTGTTGGCTTGTTTTTCTTCAAGATGTGTTGTTTTTAGATGCATTCGCAGTCAGCCTTCCTATTCCTCTTCCTTCCCGGAAGCCACCAGTAATGTTTAAGACCTTGAAGAAGGGAGGGCTTTGGCTCTGTACCTGCCCCTTTTATGGTTATACGCCATGTGCACAGACAGGCCAGGTTATAGATGTACTTCTGTGTTTCGCTGAGGCAAAAAAAAGACCTGGCCTCAGATGCTTATGTGTACGCCCACATACACAGCATGAATCCATGTATAGATGATCATGCCTCAAAGACAATCATTGAAGATCAGGTACTTCTCTTTGTAAGCATTATCAAAGCAGTCGAATAAATAGGAGTTTTGGAACATGCGTCGGAAGTGAAGAAGTAGCAGGACTGAATGCTGCTTGCCTTCATTTTCAGTTGGAGTTCTGCAGCTCTGGCAGTTAGGATAATGCATCTTTTGAATTCTGAACTGGATTGGGAAGAGGTGGAAGAGAAGTAAATGCTAATCTACAGCAAGAGTTTTGGAGTCACTTACCCAGCTCTGTCACACTCTAATGCTTTGAAAAGTGAAGGAGAAATATGTGTTTCAGTTTGCTATGATGAGCTTAAAACAGTCTCAGCAGCCAGGCTTGACTAGCCAGCTAGTTGACAGCCAGTTTTCTACCAACTGCCGGTATAATTCTAATACTATTCTGACATCTTTCCTCCTTTCTAGGGCTGTTTCCCTTTCCCCCTTTTGTGAACCATCTACACATCATGTGCAACTTCTTCCTCTAGCTGGAATTCACTGTCAGAGAAGAGAGTAAAAATACTGAAGCTTTTTTTTTCTTTTGAAGATATTTTTGATGAATTAGTATGCTGACAAAAGTAAGAGCAAATTTTATCTGATATGTGAGCTTTGGATGGTTCCTGCATGGAATTAGTCGAGTTCTCCATTTGACAGTTAGTTGGGTGAATTGTTTTTATATTCCCATTCTCTGCTGAATCATTGAATACTGACTGCTCTGGGGGATTAAAATACTAGAATTTGTAGATCAGTAATCTCTTACAGGACATTCAACATTCTATTATTTTTTCTTTAAATGAGCATGACTTAGTAGTTTGAAATGATGTTGTAAAAGAATTGTACACGGGCATAAATGTCACTAGAGTGAGAGAAGGTTGGAAAAATGGTTTATGTGTATTTTAAACGACAGAAGTGAAATGCATGAGCAAACTTTTCTATTTGGTACTCTGCAGGATAACATGTTTTAATTTTATTTACATTTCCACTTCTTACGTGTATCTATCAAAAGTAGCTAGCATGTAGTATATGAGTTTTGTGGATGTGTAGGTACATAAATGCTGTGTGTGTTGTATTCCAGCAAGATCAAAATAGTATTGACACCTGCCTAACTGATCCAAAATGTTGGGAACCTTTAGTCTCATCATCCTGACATTTACTGCTTGAATTAATGAGTGTCATAGCCTCCCTTCTTCCATCAGTAGAGGGAGACTGGACAGTTTGCCTTTGGATCCGAGTAATTTGCTGATGAGACTCAGGAACCTTACGTTCCGCTTCAGGCTCTGGAGGAAATTATGTTTTACTGGGTCTTTTCTAGCACTACTGTCTCTTGTCCAGAGGAGGCTGTGTGTGTCATGAGACGGTAAATTAGGTGATCTACATGTATGTAGGGTGACTTTTGAGATACAGTGGTCTATAAAGTATATGATAGAAGATGATTTTTAGACTTCTGACGTTTTGAGTAACTGATGATACGTGCTTCCACTTCTGTTTGCTGTTAAGCAGTCAGCTTGCATGTCTGTGCCTGGCAGATGTATAAAGCATAACTGAACAGTTTGGTTACTGTGCTTGGAGGTACTCTGAAATGGCAAGGAATGAGATGAATGAGGAAAAAAATTATTATACTGAAACTTTGAAAATTGCTTTCCTGTATATTTCGGAGCTGTTACTTGTATGGCTAGAAGCAGGAAAGTCCACCTGTGATCCTCTTAGCTGAAGAGGAGCTGTTTTTCTCAGAGGGTTGTTCAGCTGTTTCCAGGATTGTAACTTGGAGAGAGAATGCTGTTTGGGGAGATGTTGTCTCTTTTATCTGAACAGCGGTCATCTTGCATTATATTGTGGTTAATCAGATATGTATGCTAGCCAGAGCTCATCCTCATTCGGATTTGAACAGGAGACTTCTCTAGCAAATCTTTAAACGTTTACTAAAACCCAAGTTTGCATCCAGTGCACACTAAGGTGTTTGCATTTCTTTTCTGTTTGAGGCAACATGATTTGTACATAACAGAATTGCTGAAAATCTCAAATGTAGTCAGCCATATTTTGGTGTTAAGCCAGCCCGCTATACTATTCTTCACCTATTTTTTATGATATATGAAATCTTTGGAAGCATTCATAGCATTTTCATGCAAGATGCATTTACCTGAAAATTGTGTAACAGCGAGGGAGAAAAAAATCTCTGCTCAGTTCTTGCATTGTTAGTGTTCTGGATTTATATGCAGAAAAGCAAATGAACTGACACTTAGTGATTAGTGTGGGACTGGTGACATTCAAGAAAATAATTTTTTTTTTTGGCCGTCATCGTGCTGTAGCAAACCAGCCCTAATTGTATAAGAGTGGCTGTGGCAGTTATGCTGTGTGGGGCTGGACACAAAGAAGTACAGTCATTAATGGTCTCAGCAGCCAGCAGAATGGGTTTGAATTAAATCTGGACCTCCCAAGGCAACCCAACCACAAAATGGGTTCTTGTACTTGAAACCTGCTGTATTCAAGCCTGAAATTCTTCCCTTGGTGTACTCTTTCTCTGATGTATCATACATCCTGAGATTGCAGAGAAAAAAACCCAAGGATATGCCAGGTGTGCTCTCCAAAGAGCTAAACACGCAATTTTATTATTAGGGAGGATTGTATTCTTCCAGTTTGAGTAGTGTTTATTGTCAGCTGCTGCTGGAGCTCTCAGAAAGACTGGATTTGCTTGTATGCCTCTGGGTTAGGGTTGTTATCTATCTTGGTTGTTGATTTTTATTTTGATTTATACAAATGTGAAAAAGATTGCCATCTAATTGTTCTACGTGTCTGACATAAAATACAGGCAAGCTTTTTCATTTGAAGATAAGCCTTGCATGTTCTTGTTGCCCACAAATAGTTCCTTCTTCCCCTACTTCTGACTTTCTAGTTCTTGGAGAAAAAGATGAGCTCTGAATGAACCCTGAAGGTCAGTAGATTCAGGCTGTTTCATTCCAGCAAGGGAGTGAATTCCAAAGCTGTGGGGCCCTCGCAGCTAAATGCAAAGATGTGAGGGCTGGCGGAGAACTAACAAAAGATATTGTCCAGCCTCCGCATCCCACCAGAGGAAGGTGATAAGGGTAAAAGAAAGTGGACAAACAGAATTTGGCAAATAGTTACCAGATATATGCATGACAGTAAATGCATTTTTTAACTTTGCCTTTCCGTGTTTTCCTAATAGTGAAAACTATTGCTCTAAAAGTTTGCCTATGGGCTGGTTCGTTCTGATTTCTAACTGAATTACGTCAAAAGTCCTTTATGACCAGAAGCAAGTTGTTTATCTTCAACCCAGGGCAGTACAAGAGGGACAGAGCACCTAGCTGGCAGGCTCCCCACGGCTGTTTTTCATTACAATTCCTTAGTCAGTTTTTGTGCAATGTGAAGCGTGAAATACGGTCATTAAGATGAAGTCGGTCAGCTTTAAAAGCCAACTACTGTTTTTGTTTTCTTTTTCTGTCCAGTCTATACGTTGCAGAATTTTACTCTTTACCTGACGTGTAAAACTCACTCACTTGATGTACTAGGCTATTGTCCAATTACATTAAACCCTAAAAACATTGCCTGTGTTAGAAGTGATCATATAAATGCATTGACATTGGTGAACAATTATGCTACCATTTAATTTAGCTCTGAATTAGCCCAATTTGAATTGAACAACAATTTCCCTACCCACCAAATACAGCCAGGTTGTCATCTGCCAGACAAGGAGGTTTGGAATAGTCATTAAAACGAAGGGGCTTTAATTCATTATTTTTTGTATTTTATTTCCAAGCAGCGAATCCAATTTATGATGATGTGCCTTTGAACCAATTGGTTTACTGCTCTATGCCTCGGTTTGTATCCACTGGCAAATGTGGTAATGTTCACCTTGGGGAATATAAGTGAGGCACCACCAGTTGCAAACCACGCGAGCTGCTTAGCAGGAACAAGCTGTAGAGGTTTAGGGTTTTACTGAAATCGCCCCCAACCCCTTCCCTTCCCTCCCACTCCAGCACTGCTAGAGAGTGCTTGAAAAGACACCTCTTCTCCTCTTTCATTATGAGTAGAGAAACTTTTGTACACTTGCTAACGCAAAGATGTTACGTATGTCATTAAAACTTGCGCTGTCCACACTTCAGAGAGGCCTTGCTTGATTCCACCTACTGCATTACGGACAAAGAGCACTATACGTTCATTTCTCTTTTATTATGATAACGAAAGTGTACCCATGCTTATCTTGACGGTATTTAACGTTGCTTTCTTTGCTAATTATAGAATGCCTGACCCGGATTTCACTGTCAGAGACGTGAAGCTATTAGTGGGTAAGTTATTTTGAATGCACTGGATTAAGTCTATACAGAACAGAATTGCTTTGAAATACTTGTCCAGTTGTGTTTGTAGACATTTGTGATAACTCTTAGAATCTGGGAGAAGGCATGAAGAAGCAATTTGTAAATTAAAAAGGCTGGGAGAACCCTAATTAGTAGTTGTGCTGACCGGACTCTGATCTCATGCTGGATAATTGGCCATTTGAAAGAGAGTGAATGCTTTTGCTCTTAACAGGTGTCCTACAAACACTTTTGTGATCCTGGAAAGCGGTAGCTCTATTGATCAAGTTCCCCTTTTTTTTTTAATCTGTTGTAGAGCATCTGTTTGTAAAAGGTATGATTGGAGCTGTATCACCTTTTGCCTGTGCTCTCCCCACAGTCTTTATCAGTGTCAGGCCAGGTCAGTGCTTTGAGGAAAGGTTGCTAAGAGAGACTGAACACAAAGCTTTGCAAACTGTCTGTCTTTTTGGTAAGACACAAACCAGAGAATTGCTGACTGTAATCATCAAATGTTTCCTAGAAATTTTTGCAAAAGGATTTTTTTAACTCTAAGAAAAGCTACATTTTGAGTAGGAGATTATACTGTCTGTTTCTTTGAAATAGGCTTTTACTGAAGATGGATGTGTTATTTATTATTTATCTGAAATTGTTACTGAATAGTGATACTGCACTCTGTGAAGTCGTTGCTGTGGAGCCAGCCGAGTTTTGGATGTGTTGGCTGCAGTCCTTCACGGAGACTTTTAACTGCGTTCTTGCTATTTAGAATTTACTGGTTTTATCTACCTGTGTTATGGCAGGAGTTAATCTTTTAAATTAGTCCAATTGCTGCATTCTGAAAGACAAATTTTTGAAAAGTACTCTTGAGTTTAATAATCAATAGGAGTATCAAGTCTGGAAAAGATGTAGTTAACGACAAACAAGGGAGAGGAACTTGTGCCTCATTTCTGCTCACTTGGGGTTATCTGTGAGAGAAGGGTTATCTCTGATAACCTTCCTTCGCAAACAAAACTTGGCAATGTGGCTTAATTTATGATCCTTTATAAGTTTGGAAGGAAAAAAGCCCCAAACCTCTTTGGCAGAAAATATTAGGGACGTGGTGTGGGAAGTGCTATTTGTAGGATTTCTGTTGGTCAATCTGCAGTTAAATTAGGAAATAATGTGAGGGTATTTGGAAGTCCTAAATTTTAAGGATTTCCTAAATACCAGCAAGTGCACATTTGTAGGTATGAAATACCTCGTTTTGCTGCAGAGGAGCTTCGTGCATAAACCTTGTAATTATCCGGACCCTGTTTGCACTTTTCTGTGAATTTGTTCCATAGCTGATAAACTGCCACTTCCGTCTCTGAAACTGCTGAGGTTGTGGGTCTGACTTTGAGATGTTTTGGAACAGCGTAGTGTTGCATAACAACATTGTTTTTCCTGTATAACAGTCAAAAGTGTGGGAGTTGCATTTCCTCAAGATTGATGTCCCTTGAAGTATTAGGGGGGTGGAAATTCCTGTGTACAGAGCCAGCAAACCGGGAGGATATTTATAAATAAAATTAGATTTATAAAACAATGGCGCAGAAATAACAATCACAATTAACTTTGAGATTAACTTTAATGTAAAAGCGTGCCGTTTCTCACAGCTGGTTCAGCAATCTGTGTATATGCTTTTGGCCGGACACTGCATGTCATGGGTGTTTTTTTATTGTGTTTGGACAAACTCCCTTTGGAGTCATTGTACTGAGCCTGTAATGTGGTCAAGAACATTGCCACCTGCTCTTTTTTTAATACAGTAGATGACTTGTGGCATCACAGGTGGAAACTTTGATTCAAAAGACCTAAAATATTTGGGAAAAGGACTGTAAGTTATACCTGAAAAATCATGGTTCTCATGGCAAATCACTTCTGTTGCTGTGGAATTTGTGCTGTATGTAACAGCCACATTGACGCTGACAGCACATGGGGGCAATTCCTGTCTCCATGCCAAATTTCTAAATTATCTACTAATGACTTCAGGAAACACTGGTGGGCAATTTCCAATGGCATATCATTGCTGATAATTTTTTCTAGTTTTAGGGTAATATATATGTTACAATCTAATGTTCAAATAAAGCAAATGAAGAGTCTTGTTTTATTAGTATCACCTGTGATTGTCCCTGCATTTTTTTTAGCAGACTCCTCAGATCTTGCTTGAACCTCCAGGTATCTGCATGTCTGAAGCGCAGTGTTTTCAAAACCTACTGCTGAACCTGGGAGGGAGGGGAATGATGTTTTGTGAATGTGAAATGGAATGATCATAACTCTCTGCATCTGAATCTGCGTGGGAGTCGATAGAGAGAGAACATAGCTTGAAAAATGTTGTGTTCTGTGTAAACTTGTTGTTTTTATAAGGGCTTATCATTATAGTATGCTGGTGCTATTTAAACCTATCATTTGTTCTCTTCTTTGACTCAGGCGAAACACATTTGTCATAGAACATTTTAAAGAGATGGTGCTGGGTTTTTCCAAAGCACATGAATTCCATAAGAAGTTACTGAGCCTTTGGTCTCAAATTATTCTGAAATCTTACTTTCTATTTCTAATGTGATTGTTGTGTCATCTCCCTATTTGAGTACCTATAAGTCACAAGGAAATAACAACAATTGGTAGCCTAGCTTTTTTAATCTCCCTTTGAAAACTCTAGTCTGTGTCAAAAATAAGGAGGAAAAAAAGGTGAGTTTTTTGATCACTGTTTGTGGTTACTTAGGCTTAAGTGTCTATTTCTTTAGTGTTTCATCAGACTTCTGAAGAAACATTGATATTGCTTGTTGGATTTTTTTGTCTTCATTGTTCAAAAAATGCAGATACCAGCTGTAATTTAGTTTGGTAATGTCTATGACCTACTGTTTATGACTTGCACATCAGTGTGCATGAATGTACACCTATGTGTAATGTGTGTGGATGAAATACTCTTCATGTACAGTAGCTTTACTTTAAAGAACAAACACTTCAAACTGCATGGTTGTAGTAATGGTTATAACTAGACTCCTACCTCCGTACGAAAGATATTCTGGATGCTCTTTAAACCTGAGACAGTGGATTAATTTCAGCAGTTGGAATTTGTCTGATCTCTGAAATGGCTGTGAGCCAAGAATACAAATGGAGAAATGGAGAGGAATTACTGGCCTGCTTAGGAACTTGAGACAACTATTGAAAGAAGAAAAACTCTGTTGTAATTTAATAACTATTAAGCTTCATAATTTCATTGTTGAAGGTAGATCTGATTACTAATTCTGAAGGACAGAATGTCACTATCATCTCTTCATGAGTTGATTTACAATTTGATTAAGAGGGTCACTGGCCCTCTTAATGTCTTCTTAAACATCTGCAACATCTGCACTAAAAGCTTAGTAAGTGTTATTTCTGCAGGCTCCTTACTTTTCCTCTTGGCGTGCCATGCTGGTGTATTGGTCCTGCTAGCATATGCATATGGACTACTTGAAAAACAAGCGCACAGCAGTAGCTAGTTAAGTATTGGGGCTTTGTTTTATTCCAAAACTTTTTGCACATTTGTGATTGTTGTCTTTAGATTTGCAGAGTATCTTGGTTTCTGTCCTTTTTTCTTTCTTTCATGTTCTCCTACTCCCTTGTTTTAAGGGCTCCCAGAAGTTCAGAGAACTTACCCACATTGTCCATTTATTCTTGCCTGTAACTAAAGTCAGTCTTCCAGCCTGTAAGCAGTGTATCTCAAGGACACTCCCAACCAGGGCTACTGGTGAGACTCTCAGACACTGTTCTTTTTCCCTGGCTGCTAGTCATGTAAATGTAAGTCACAAATCTCCCTAAAAACACTCCAGAAGTGTCTTTACAAAAAAAATAAGGGGGGGACACACACAAGTTATCTGAAGAACTGATAATGGGGAGTAACAGGTATGTGAAGTGCTAAGTGTTGGGACAGCACAATAGCTATTACTAATTTTTCCTCAGACTGTGTGATTCTGAGTGACTTATTGCTCATGCCCAGAAGAGGCAGCTATACAGAATAATTTATGTTTTCCGGGCCTCTTGTGTTGGCTTCTTCCGCCAACAGTGCTTCTGGGCCACAGCATGGAGAGGTGTCTGTCATAGATGGGCAGAAGAGAAAAAGCATGTTTTCCCCGATGTGTCTACTTGAATCTCCATACACACATGCCTGTGTGAATGCTTTATGCTAGTTACACTAAAGAACAAATGAATTACATTTGCCAGGGATAACCTAGGACTGAGCAAGGAGAAAGGTAACTAACTGCCTTGCTCAGCAAGCTGTTTGAAAGCCAGAGCTTCTGTTGTTGCTGTTGACCATGTCTAGCCTTTGCTACTCCTAAACTCAAGGACCGAATGCAATCATTTGGTTTAGTCTTCAATGTCAGAAAGCCAAAGAATTCCACTTTTTCATTTGTTTGATTTTTGTCATTATATTATTCTTCATGGACATCATACAATCAGAAGAAGGGAGCGCTGAGTAGTTTTGGAAGCTATGAACCATGTAAAGGAGAGAAAAAGAGGAAGCATACATGAATGTGTGCATCAGTCTATCACTCTGAGCTCCTTTCTCTTTCTTTGATTACTTTTTTTTTTT
>VYZV01003271.1:92670-115828 GCA_013401275.1 Pandion haliaetus | reverse complement strand
TGATTGAATTTAAAAGAGTATCTGCTTTTCTGTAGCATCTGCAGTGTCTTGCCCTTTGACTTGTAATTGATGTCTGCACTGCTTTTGTCTTCCTGGGTTGTCACAGTCTGCCCCAGAGCTCCCTGGGTAGGCGTGGAGTCCCTGCACAAGTGTGGTGTCTATATCTAAACAGTAAAGGCTAGTCTGGATGTATTTGCTGTTACTTTTAATTTTTAGCTGACCTGTCTTCAGTTTGCTTGCCACAGGCTGGTGGTCTCTCGCCATTGAATCCCAGCTTTTACACTCATACCTAAATAAACTAAATAAACCACTAAATAAACCTAAGAGGTGCTGCTGGGTCTGTAATGTGCATTGCCTCCTTCCTCTACGGGCCGGTGTAGCTTTGTGTGCCAGGGTATGTATTATACACCCCCAAAGTCGAGCTTGCAATCCCAGCTAGTGGCAAAAGGGGCAATTTCAAAACATGCCGAGGATTGTCAGAAAGAAAAGAGACTTTCAGTTATTGTGATCCCTGGGCTGAAGAGGTTAAAGTTGTGACCACAGCGGTCACTTCTGTAGGATCAGCAGCATTGTTGTATGGAATTCACCGTACCCGGCTGGGCATTGTATCAGTGGGAACAGTGCAAGTACAGGACTTATACTATTCATGGGGTGGTCTAACAACTGACATCAACTCACTGACTGATTTTATTTAACTAACTCACTAAGGGTTTATTTATAGAATTAAAAAAATAAGTGTAGGAGCAGTGAAGAATGTATCGTCAGCCATGTATTTTGCTATTAAAATCTGATGCTGTAGACTGGACTGGGCCATAATGCTTAGATGGATAGAAAAAGTTTGGTTCCCTTCATTTAGTTGCTGTGTTCACAAACTGTGTTGAAAGGCTTTGGTGTTTTTATCTTGTATAAAGAATCCAAGTAAAGTTGAAAGCAGCAAAGCTTTTAATTGTGATAAAATTTGTGCATTGAGGTATGGCAGTAAAAAGCAAACATGACAAAGCTTCGAAAACTGTTGCAGAGAGCAATCCTCATCTGGCCCGAGGAGACGATGCACAAGATGGGACCTAATAGATCATCTCAATATTTGATTTCTGTGGTTCTGTCAAATCTTTGAGGACCTAGCAGCAGGCTTTGATCTCCAAGATGAAGGGTGAAAGGAAAACCAAGGCTCTATATATCCTGTTGCTTTCTTTGCTGGGAGTAGCTGAAGAGATACCTGATTATTGCTGGGTTTTGCCTTCTCATTAGAAACACCAAGAGAACAGGTGCTGAGCCAAAAATTTCTGTTGCGAATTGAGTGTTTAAAGAAGTATTTGTGAAGGTCTCTGCCTCAACTATGAGTTTATAATCATGGTGTCAGTGGAGAAAGATAAAAGAATAAATTACGTCATTAAATCCCAGACATTTGCAAGGGAAAAGCCCTATAAGTAGGAGGGTTTGGCCCTGCAAGTGCAGGTCAGTGTTCCCTTGTGCTGCTGACAAATACCGGTTCTGGAGGAGATGCTGTGTGCCGCCATGCATCTGCTCATGGTTTATTCACTAAGTGGATAAGATGTTAAGGGCTTCATCGTACTGCACTGAAGTGAGCAACTGAGCTTTCTTTAACATCAGTGGAAGAAATCAGACCTGCAGAGGAGTATTTCACTGGCTGTGAAGTTTTTTTTTTTCACAGGGGAGAGACCTAAGGAAGTTTTCTGAAGTTTGGCATTGCAACATTTTGCTCATTGTAGGAGTAACTGCAATTCCACAGTGTAATGGTGCACAGTAAATAGTGTGGCCTTCTTTTCCCAGGTGGAAACTGGGCTGAAAGGTGAAATGATCTGCTCAGGTTCCTGTTCAGTCCTGTGCTGGAGACAGAATTTGGGGAGTCTCAGTTTCTAGTTTTCCTGTAAACTGTAAATGATGTACTGAATGTGGTGAGCCATGGCCTCTTCTGTGCAGGAGATTGCGATGGGGTGGAACAAATTCCCTTACTAGTTAATGTAAGCAGGCTGATATAAATAATTTAAATTCAGTTAGGACAGAAAGGACTACTGCCCATCAAGTGTACATAGCAGCCATAAGCTGTGTGAGGCTCTGTATCTTTCATCTAGCCATTTTTGTTCTGTTAAATAGATATACTGCTGTAGTCCCCAGGAACTCCAGCTAAAATGAGAATATATACATCAGATACTTCACAGGAAGACAAGAACCCCCCTAATCCATACTTCTGGAAGTAGGTGATAATGAAAGGGGAATGGAAAGAGATGCAAGCATTGTAGGTAATGATTATTCTGGGTTTATAAAATGTGATTTTTATATATATTAAAAACTGTACACACATTTATAGATGTATGTATAAATTTCATTCAGTACTGAATCAAGAAGCGTAAGTGGTGTCTCCACAGAAGAGAAAATTGTGGTGGTGGTGACTGTGTATCAGGTGGGTAAAGGCAGGAGGGAGGGCAGAGACCATTTAAAGCATTTCTTTTACATTAGCATACATTTCTTCTGGTGTGTTAGCACAACGGTTCCCGAGCTGGCTGTGCAAATGTGTTCAGCTTTTTGTTAGTAGCCACTCAAAAAAGCTGAAAGCAAACCAGATAACTGTCTCTGAGTAACTGCTTCCTAGTGATTTTTTTGGTTCATTCCTCCTGCGTGTTTGCTCCCCCTCTCAAATTGATCTGCTCTGAAAATTGTATCATGGTTGAATTCACATCAAACTACAAAGCAAGTTGAGAGGCTTGTAGTGTGGTCTGTGGGCAAGTAAGGGAAATTTTGTCTTAATCAATGTACAGTTCTCCATCCTGTGAAAGAAAATTAGCTGTGCAGATACAAAAGAAGGACAAAGCAGCCACACACTGCAGTTCAGAAAACTTTCCATCATTTCTGCTGAATAGGGACCTGGTGTTGCTTTTTCTATAGAGCAACGCTCCATTTGTTTCAAGGAAGTTGTGAAATTGGAGACCGACAGGAGTTAGGAGGGAGGCTCATTAGAGAAACTCTGTTGTAAGGAGTGCTTCCCAAAATTAAACAGGCTGTTCAAAGGAAGTGCAAAAGTCTGCCCTCAGACTTGCATCTAAGTCCTGATTAAGATGTATGGTTCTCCCCCTGTGCAGGGATTTGTCCTGTGAATGCGAGTGCCGTGTTTGGAAAAGCAGAAGAGCTGAGTCAGGAGTCATTAGCTGCTGTATCTCCAGAAGTCTTGTGTGGAGGGATAAGGAGGAAGCAGTGAGGCTCTGTTCCTAGTGTCCAAATAATGCATTTTTCAAAATGCAGTGGACCAGGCTTTTCTAGGGGAGAGGAGTCAACACTGATCCCATGGGAGGGGAGGTACTTGTATGAAATATTTCCATTCATTGTAAGATTTCTCCTCTTGTTGCTCAGGGGGTCTTTTGTGCCCCATGGTGTGATTTGTGCCTGGCTTGCTCTCTGGGTTCTGCTTTTTTCCTTTTCATGTAAGTGGGACTGTTGGAGTATTAACCAAAGTTGAGTTAATGAAAGCATCCTCATTGTTCTTGTGGCTTGGAAGGCCAATGTCTGTGTAGTTTTTTATAAAACAACTTGTGAACATGTTCTTCAGCTTGTGAGGATTCAGATTGAGGGTACCTCAGTCTCTGGATCCTGCAAGTCACACCCTAAATTCATCAAGGGACTCAGATCCACAAGAGACAGTACATATCTCTGGTAGCTGAAAGGAGCAGGGAGATCCAAGAGTACTTTGAAGACAGGAGATAAGGATGGCTCCTTGCAGGATGGGGCTGGGCTTGGATGTTCCTCACAAGTGACTGTAAAAGAATTGCATGTCAGTGCTATTCCCATTGATCTGAGGATACAAAACCAAAACCTGTGCTTTGAGGGAGCTGAGTTATGTACCTGGCTATAAACTTTTTCAAGGCGAAATGGAAAATCAGAAAGCAGTGTATGTTAAGGCCAGTGATTTGTCTCAGATGTTACGAGGCTATTTGCAGTACTACAGCAACATGTGTTTAAGATCCAGTCTTTATAAAAACAAACAGTTCTTCCATCATATTGTTTTGTGGCCAAAACTTGTTTTAAAGTCTCCCACTATTTTTTAAAAACACTTTGTTTTTAAAATCAAGTTCCAAATGTCCTCACAGTCATGCTGTTGGGACTGCCAACATGCTTCATGCTCTGAAGCTTCTCTGTAATTGGGAAATCTGCTAAGTCAGACCTCAACTAAAATTGGCAAATAAATATTACCACTGAAAATGAACTTCCAAGTGCCTCTAACTAGAATGGTGTCAAACCAATGGTCTATCAACAAAGGGGTTTATAAGTACTGTTGGTGTGAGCTGGCCAGACTTCTAGCTATTGCATTTCTTTTTAAATGTAAGAACTACAAAGAGGAAACATCTGGACAATTTTAAAAAAAGAAAAAAAAAACCCCCACTGTTTTATTGAAGTGATTTATTCTGATTCTATCTAGCCAGTTTCTCTTTTCCAAGTACAGCACGGAAGACTTACTGGCTCATCTTTTTGTCTTTGTCTTTTTTTCTTTTCCCTTGAGCGACCTCTCCTGTTTTCTTTGTATCCCTCTTTCTTTGATGAGGCTACTGTACAGAACTCATTTTACTCCCTAATCTCATAGTAGCTTGTGAGGAAGTACAGATAAATCCTTCCAGACTTGAGAAAGTTCTATTGGGATACTCTTACCAACCATGAACCAATAATGATAGATCAACATACTTTGCTGTAAGCAGGACCAGTAGGACTTGACAGGTGGGTTTTTGTTTGTTTATCATGGGATCTATTAGTTCTTTGTGGGACACCAGCAGGCAGTCGTCTATGTAATGGGGTTTCTGAACTGTTCCTCTCTCTGCTCCCTGTTTGCTCAGGGCTAGGAAGAATTATAAAGTTGGAGAGCTGCACTGTGTTCTCTCCTGGGCAGAATTAAAATTAGAAACTAGACTTCAGAGCTTCTGAATGGATTTTTTTCAAGTGAAGGTTACATTAGTGATTTTCCTACAGTCTGAGGGCTCTACCTAATCTGTTGAAAATTGACGTGGTTTGTAGCAGCTCTGAAGCAACCCTTTGGGACTTTGGCATCCACTGATACTAAGGTGGAACAGTGCATGTATGAAGTGGAAATCTCTCTATATTAAAGTGGCGTATCGCACGCTTTCAGAGGACATTGCTTCATTTAACACACACTGGTTTTGTGCATCTTAAATAGCTTATTGTTTAAGGGGAAAAGCTCCAGTCTGTAATATCAGAAGGGGACGTTGGGACTATGGTTCAGTGTCACTGTATGATTTCCCACAGCAGCTGCCAGCGCTGGTGCTGGATGCATACCCCTTACCCTGATGTGTGAAGCAGGCAGGGAGCTGACCCTGCTTAAAAAAATTATTTAAGCCTCATCAGTTTCTTGAGTATTGGTGAACAGTTTGTACCATGAAACCAGGACCTAGGGCAGAGAGAGGTTAAAACTTACCCGATGTTCCTGATAGGCTGGAAATACAAACTTGTCCCTCTAATTCCAGTACTGTGCTCTGGTGCCAGACCATCTTTTTGTCATCTAAACTGGCCTCTAGTTTTTGCTGTTTCTGCCTACTATGTGCCCTGGTATAGTGTCTCTATTCCCTGTGCTACCCGTTGCATCTAACAACTTGCTTTTTTGCCATACCAGTTAAGCAAGTCTAAATTGGTGTCCTGTTCATTCTCGTCCTTCTCTCCCCACTTTTGGCATTGCTCTCCTATCTCCTTCCTGTGTGCTGGCACGGGCTTTGCTCTTTCTTGCAGTGAGGTGGTTCAGAAAGTTGAACCGGCAGAAAACTCACACTGTCTTCCTCCCTCGCAGAGAGGGGGAGGAATATACATGTATTGGTTTTATTTTTTTTGTAATGCTGGTTTAGCTTTCAGCTGTAACCAATGCTGGGCTAAAACATGATGGATGTAGCCTTCTACCTCTGTCATGAGTTTCCAGTGGAGAGCTCTGCATCAGAAGAGTGCCTGGTGAGTGAGCCTTGATCCATGATTAGGGCTTCTGTGCAATAAAATAAATAAAAATAAGGTATTTGATGCTCCCTCTTTATGCTTTTTTTTGGCTCTTAGAAATAAAAATGAAATATTGTAACAGTCGCCTATGTTTAGCATGTCCGCTGACTTGCCATTTTGGAAGTAGAACCATTTCTATTCTTAGAGCTGAGCTTCCTGTTTGAGATGTCCTTCACCTAACTCGGTCAAACTCTTTAAAAAAACCCTAGTTAAACTGGGACAGTTTTGCTAAAAACAGTCATGTTCATGTCCGGATATAAACAGCAGTAAATCCGATTTGAATGAACATTATAATAAAAATTCAACCTCTCAAAAGAATGTATTTCCATGATGTCAAAACATGAGAGTGAAATTGAACTAATGTGTTGATGTGGTCACAGTCATCTCAAGGCCTCTGTCTACAAGTGGCTTTAAAAAATGAGTTGTCCACTTGGGAAAGTTAACCAGAACAGCTACTTTAGAATAACTCCCCATAGTCACCCTGTTCTTCTGCAATAAGCACCCCCTGCTTTTTAGCTCATCCAAACTAGAAAAGAGCTGTCTGGAGGAATAGCACCCAAAATCCTAAATATTTCATGGTAGTTGTTATGCTTTAGTGTCATAATTTACCTTAGTCCAAAATGACCTTCAAGTGTAGTTATGCCTTTACCTAAAATATATATATTAATATCAGCATGTTCTGGAGGTCTGAGGTAATCACAGCTTTAAACTTCTTAAGATGCACTCATTGAAGTGTGGATACTAGATGTGTGGTGGTGTTGCCAACCCTTTGACAGGTCATCTTTAAATACCAGTTTACACCAAAGGAGAGCTGCAGGATTGCTGATATAATTGGCACATTAATTGGTAACATGAATGGTAGTTGAAAGTCTTCTTCCATTTCCTAAATGCCAAGTATCAGGAAAATCAAGGCCATAGTATTATTATGGGCTGCTGATGAGATTTCAGGAGGGCAGAAAGGCAATCTAAGGAAAGAGGCAGTCTTTCCCTCCCAGTTCTGGCTGTTCCATCCCTGCTTGTGCCATGCTGGCTCTTGATGCTGAGGTCCTTCTCCTGGTCCAGCTTTGGTGCATGCCTCAGTGAGCTGATCCAGTTCACACTATCAGCAGAAAACTAGAAAACCAGAAAAAGGAAAATATTTTCCTGATATCTTAGTAATCTCCATTTGCTTGCCCTAAAGTCAGAGGAGTGCCAGTGTCAAAGTGAGAGAAGGTCCAGGCTGCACAGCCAGGGCAGGGGAGGTGAGACCTTTGAGGAGCAGGGAGCTTTTGAATCATCTCAGCCGTCTCCCAGAATGTCTCCCTGATGGAGAGGCATGCTCCGTCCCTCGGAGCCGGATGCTGGGTTGTGGGCTGCGCTTTGTCACATTGCCAGATGCCAGGCACAGCTACGCTCTTCCTTCCACCATTGATGTTGCTGGTAGAGCACATCACAAGAAACTATAGCTTGGAATTTACAGTGCAAATAACGCCATAAAAACCTAAATTGTCCTTTCCTTGTTGGGGTGTCCTTCTGCGTCAGAGGTAGCTTTCCTAAAAATAAAATGAGAATAGATTGCACTGATCCAATCAATGCTACCTTGTACTTGTCTTTCAGAAAATAAAGGACTCTGCTATTGCCAGATTAACTTAACGAAATAATTTAATTTCTGTAGGATTCTTTGTATGCAAAGATGCTCTTGATAGTGTAGAATACAATACTGTAAAGTGCTATTAACATGAAGTGAAATAATTCTTATAACATTTTTCCTATATTTTATCTGTTACTTTTAAATATGTTTTATGTTGAGACATTTTAGAAAATTATCAATGGTCTTAAAATGATTTGCCAGATAAAGAAAACATACGTTTTTCAACAAAGTTATATCCCTTCCCACTTTCCTTAGAACTTGGATTATTTTCCTGTCTGTAATTGTTCTTTGTGTGCTAGCTCTGTCCTTTCAGCTACCTGGAGTATGCTTGTACTACAGGTTAGTGCATTTGGATACTGTATAAAAATTAAAAGTAAAATGTTTCTTTGTATATGGAATTTTTTTTTCCCGTGTGGTTTTCACTGGCTGAAGTTTCAAAGAATCACTGAAAATTACAGTTTATGTTTTGGGTAGATGTAAGGATACTAGTTGATTCTATATAATGCCACTAAAACACATTATTTGCCCTGACCCTCTTTCTTTAGTCTAGTCCTGTAGCATCAAGCCTTAAGACTTTTTGCTGGCTTAACCTCTTCCTGTGGACATGCTCTAAATACCTTACCTTTTGTTGCGTGAAAAAAACTAATAACACGGGTTATTGCAATTTGGCAGTTTTATACCAAATGATAAAGCTGCAGACACCAAAGAGGGGAAGGAGGGGGAAGGAAGGGGGAAGGTACATGTCAGGTACTCCTAGCTTTACATCTCCATAAGAAGCAAATAATTTAACCCTACTGAAAAGGCTTCTGCTCTGCAGCCAGCATGGCATGTGCTAGGGAGCTGGGGGGGGTGGCGGGCAGATACCTGGCTGAGGGGGTGTAAAGAAGAAAGGCAGAGACTAATGCAAAGGGGGAGCTGGATGGCTTGGGGATACTTGTTTCATGGTGTACCAGGCTGTGCTGGGGAAAATGCTGGGTGAGAAAACTTAACTGGGAGGTGTGCGGGAGAGATGTGTGCAAGTGTCTGAGCTTGACTCTTATTTCCCTTTGTTCTTCTGTGCCCTCTGGTGGATCTGGGAGCGATGGTATTGGTACGTGTCTCTTAAGTTGTTCTTATCCAGGGTCTGAAATGCAAGGAATGTTTTGAATAGCTCCACTTGAGCAAGGACTTTCTGCTCTGATTCACGTCCCTCCCAGTTAGTACGGGATATCATAATAGTCTCCTGTGGGTAGCAGAAGAATACATGCTTTCCAGCTCCGGGAGCTCCAGAGGGATTAAGCGGGATGCAAGTCAAAGCCTCAGTCTTTAGGTACAATTAACCCGCTAGTGAAGCTAGCAGATTTCCTAAGGGTCTGCCAAAAATCCTGCTTTACAAACCAAGGATTTTTTTTCCCAGTAAGAAGCATAAAGATTAGAAAGGACCAGCAGGTCTGTCCCTTGGCATTTGAGGTTGGTTTCTGTAGATGCTGTATTGTACCCTGGACACAGATCTTAATTCAGTCACAAAGGGTTAAAATAATTCCCAAGGTAGCTTTGGCCTCTTAATGGGCAGGCTTGGTAATCATTCTTACAGAAAGGACATTTCGTCTTTCCTCTGTGGTGGGAGAGTTGCACCTTTTCCTGCTGGTGGTGCACTGTGGAAGACACAGCAGCCTAGAAAACACTGGTGTAATATTCACCTCTGATTCACACCTCCTGTGCATTTCCCATATTCTATTGTGTGGTTCATGTTTGCTTTGCTTATGGACCACCTGTTGCTCCCACTGCTCCTAATATCAATGCTAAATCCGCATCAGGGGAAAGGATGGGCTATTTTGAAGACTGGAGTGTTGTAGTCTTGGTAATGCTAGTCTGAAGCTGTTTCAGGTCAAGGCAGGGGAAGGCAGTGCTTCACCTTTTTAAAAATGGGAAATGGCAACTGCTGGACCCCAGAGGAGAGTATTACAATCCCAGAATTTCCCATGCACTCTTCCCCCTCGGGCAGAGATCGTTACAATATTCTATATGCAAAGCAAAGTGTGGGTGCAAATTCTGCAGAGGAGATCGATGAGAGTTTTGCTGAATGACTTCGGAGCTAGAGCCCGTCACTCTGAAGTCTCTGGGGTGGACTTGGTGAAGCTGTGATTTGTGAAAGCGTTTGCTGATGTGGTGAAAGTGCCTATGTAACTTGCATTCATGAAGTGCGGTTCTCTTTCTGACTGGAGAACAATATTTGCCTCCCTGTTGCTCTCAAAGTATTTTTTCCAAGAAGCCCAGAACAGAGAGGTGCAAATCTCCATACGAAACCAACTTGTACAGGGTGGTACAATGGGAGGCAAAGACTCTGCACGAGTCATTTTTCCCCCAGGTGTTCATTTCTGTGTAAAAAAAATAATGACGTTGCAGCATATAGCAGTGCTGTAGGATTTAGTCTGTTAAAAACTTTACAGCATCTTGGTCACTAGGCCTCTAAATAAAGGGAACAGATATTACATATGCTATTGCCCCCTTAATTTTACTGTGGGTTTTACTAATATATGGGCTGGAGTAACTTGATTTTTTTTTTAAGGTTTCAAATGAAGCACAGTTCTTAAGTAGCTCTTCCTCATTGATTTTATTTTCCAGCTTACGTCTCTGCAACTGATTCTTCCCTCTCCTTCTTGCTTTTGTCTGTTCTTCTTGTCGAAGATGGCGCTAAGCTTGTTTCTTAGTTACTGTCTTTGTGATCCTTTGGGGATTCACTTGTGCTTGATGAGTAAGCAGCAGTAGAGGAGGAAGACATTTCTTCTTTAGGCTGTAAAACCCCCTCCAGTGAACCCTAGCATCACCACTTTGCCTCTGAGTCACATCTGCTGCAGGAGAGGGAACAACACTTCTTAATCCTGCACTGTCCAGGCATTCTCCAGTCAAGGGTTATATTGGAAAAAAATCCTGGGAAGCCGAGGATGACGTGATGCATAGTGCACTGAAGCTTCCCATGTCAGCAGTAAGAGATGCTCTGTTCCAGCTAGGGATCCAGGTATATGTTAATCCATGCACAGCAAGTGATGAGCTGAAGCAAGGAATATGGTCAGTACAAGGGCAAGAGGCTGCCAGGGTTACTGAGATCCTGCTGGGACTTGGTGGGCTGCGTCATGCTTGATTGAGTGGGGGTCCCTTCTTAAAGGACAGGGTGAGAGTGTGGCAAGAGGATATCTAGGGAATGGTTAACAGAAATGGTACATCAAGTAAAAGGCATGTTGGAAATGTTCAGAAATCCAGCCTGACCTGAGATCTTTCAGCCTGCCACTGCTTTTTGGAGCCTCTGTGTGCTTCTTTCCCTTGTTCTTTACCTGTCTCCCCCTCTGGGTGATATTTTTTAACCTTCTCCTAGGGGCAGGAGATAGAGGAAAGAGCTGAATCTTTTCAGGAAAGAAGAGATAAAGTTGGCAGTAAGCCAGAACCACTAGGAAGTGGGCAGCGAGCACGAGGCTGTTAACCTGTAATTATATGTCTCAAATTTTGTGAGCGGTACTTCAGGAAACATTATGTATGGGCTTGTTTGATAGTACTGTGGTTTAAGAGAAAAACATCCTCTCAAATTACTCTTTAATTTGGAAGTCAAGAGACTATTAATTCAAATCTTAGCTCTTCTGCCTGTAATTGATAATAGTGTACATTTAACAAACCTGCTATTGAATTGGGCCTCATACTTTTAATTCATCAGGTAACTGCTGATTTTTCTTTCAGAAAGCATAATTGAGAGGCTGTACAAGGTCGCTTCTCAGCAAAGCTGAGATCAAACCTAGACTGTAATACGGCAGATCCCAGACACTGCCACGCAGTCCTTTCCAATATAATTTTTCGGTATCTGTGTACTTAACCCCTCTGGGCTGTAGCCATTGCTTTAATCCCCAGGCACTGGAAGCCAGAAATCAGGCAGGCTTTTTTTCAGGAGCTGTTTAACAGGACTTCACCCCAGTTGCTAACCTATTGAGTTGAAAAAAGACTAGTCCCCTAGATAGTAAAGTTAACAGTTAAAAAAACCAACAAAAAAAAAAATCTCAACCCAAACCTAGACTTTATGTATGTTGTTTCAAACATGTAAATACCAAATTTAAGGACTCCTGTGCTTTTTCACACGTAACTAAACTTTCTCCCATCCTGCCTCAAGGTGGCAACACTATGTACAGTCCGGAGCTCAGACTAAGGATGAAATCCTGTTCACCGGCCTTGTAGTGAAGAGTTTGACTGACAGGCCAGTAGGACTATTCGGGATTTACATTGTATAATTTTTTTTTTTTATTACAAAGCTTTATGGTCTTGAGTTCCTTTCCAGAGTCATTATCACATCTGTCACTGTCATTGCTATCAGTGGCTAAGGATGTTTTTAATGGAGTGATGCAATCCAAACTATCATTCTTGCTGAAATACTGCTCCCAAGCACACAATAGGCCAGGTGCTGTAATTATTAATAATTCCCTCTGATGGCGTATATCGGCCCTCCATTTTGTTTTAATGCAATTTATTTCAAGTTATTTCTTCGGCAGTGAAAATGGTTTTGGAGTAATTTTTTGGAAACGTTGTGAGTTTGTTTGCTGGAATCCTTCTCTCCTGGAAATGAGGCATGTCTCTCATGGGCTCCCATTCGCTCACACACAAATGAACTGCTAATTAGGATGATGAAATTGCTGGGAGAGGTGAAACCTTCCAGTTGGCCGAAAAGAAGATTGTGGATTAATCTGTGTAAAGCTGAAGGCTCGACTAAAACTGCTGTTCAACATTCTGGTGCTAATGAGACTTGTATGTCTGCCACTTGAGAAGCTGAAAGTATGTCCTGTAGTTTTTGTTGAGAGATCCAAAGTGGGGGCTCAGTCTTCTATGGCATTTAGTGCTTTCATCTCCACTGATGGTGACTGGAATTGAGAATATTCAGCAATCTGTATAAGGTGTGCAGCAGTTTATAGCATCCGGTGATGCAAGGCAGTTTGCTCTTTATGGATAATATCTGTACATGAGTAAAAGCAACTTGAGAGGCATATGGATGTTTAGAAAATTGCAGAGTATGATTTGCAGAGCTATTTGTCGTGCGTGGCCCCTGCTACCATCTTATATCGCTTCTTCGTAGTTTTTAATGTACTTCTGCTCATGTCAATTCATGTAAAGGAGGAAACTACTCTCTCCACCTCTGTGAAGCAGAGGGACACCAGCTGACTTGTTCAGTGTCATACTGGGCAAAAAGTCCAGTTCCAAGTTAGTTCCCTGCTTGCTGTTCGAGCTGCTCAGGACCTGTGGAGGGACTGATGCTGGTCTCTTGTCCTCTGATAACAGTTTCCCTCCAGTCGTTGAGAATTTATACATATATATAATAATATACACACACATATATATATATATATATATAAAAATAAAGCCAAGGCAGATGTTTTGAGACTGTTTCTGTGTGTTTGCAGGAAGCCGACGGATAGTGGATGTGATGGATGTGAACACACAGAAAGGTGTTGAAATGAGCATGTCTCAATTTGTGAGATACTATGAAACACCAGAGGCCCAGCGTGAAAAACTCTACAATGTCATCAGCCTGGAGTTCAGCCACACAAAGCTGGAGAACATTGTCAAGCGCCCCAATGTGGTAAGGGATCCTGTGGTGATGGTGTTTATTTTCAGCTTCTTCCCAGTCACCGGTTGCTTCGTAAGAAATAAAAGATGGAGTTTAAGCAAGCTGATATGAAGTACCTGTAACTCCTGTCTATTTAGTGTTAGGATCTCATTTTTACCCAGGTAGAAAGCTGGTCTCTTTGGCAGTGGAACTTAATTTACAGGAATTAGGTACCTGATGAGTTCTTAACATGCAATTTGCACAGATACCCAGTTCCTCTCAAGGTATTCAGGGGAAATTCCATCCAAAATTAAATACCTGTCTATTGTTTTTCCTCCTCTAAGGAAGCTTAAATTATCAGGAAGCTTAAATTCCTTATATATGAACCTTCCTATTAACTAAAAAATGTTCAGGGGGGTCCAAGGCAAAAAAGTTGAAAACACATGTATTAAATGTAGACATTTATACATAATTAAATAAATAATAGTAAATCAGCATAATCACTGCTATGTCAGAATTGGCAGTGTCAGAGGGAGGGGGTAGATTTGTACACATTTTTTAAAGATAAAGGGCTCTTATGACTTCGTTTCCCAATGGAGTCACTGGCAGTGAAACCGTGACCTTATTAATAAAGATGATTTCATTTATCTAAAACATAGACATGTGTGGGTGAGGGTTAGAGCATCAACTCAGTAATACACAGTGATGGAGGAAATGGTATTCAATGATGTTTTGTTTTCAGACACTTTTCTCCTTCTCATTTCTAAATGCCATTCTAGTTATACCAGCAGTTTTTTTGCTGGAGCCATCTCTTGACTATGCAGACAGTATAAACACCACACTTGTGTCTGAACAGGTCAAAAATAGATGGCAGCTCTAATTGCTGATTTCTAGAAGTAATTCTTCAGTAGGCTTTTGTGTTCTGTTGCGCACATATCACAAATTGAATATTAAGCACAGATTTAGAAGTTTGTGCAGGTTTTTGCTGTCCTTGAGACACTAGTGGACAGTTTGGAAGTGCTCTGGGGAGTTTCTGGTGTTCAGCCAATGCTGGTTTTCCCCAAGCACATCATGCTCAGTGAGCTTTTAAAACATCTGTGCAAATTTCCTGGGTGCTCAGAACTGAAAAATGCAATTAGGTACCCGTTACCAGTGTAAATGAATACTTCATATCTGTTTAATATGGCCTGAGTGCACAATCATTTGTAAAGCAAGGAATATTTAGATCTTACTGAAGAGAGATTTGCATTCCCATTAGGTACTTGGGAGTAGAAGAGAGGGTTCTGGGGAAGTGGGTGCTGAGAGGAAGTCCAGTACATAAAGTCAGATACTAGTGGAATACTATATTTGTATAAGTGGTTTCCTTGAATTCTGCAGAGCTCTTTTGAGCCCACATAAGGCAGAAATACTTGGTTCATGTTCGGTGTTGTGTAAAGACTGTGGGTTGCAATATCAGGATGTGGGAATTACTTCAGAATCGAGGCAGTAACCATCAATTTTGTTTTCACATACAATGGTGATATTCATGGAATTGGTCCTATTTCTACTGGCTGCATTATCTCCTTTTGTCTCTTCTCGAAGTACTGTGTGTGTTACCAACAGTACCTGGTGCAGATGGAAAAATAGATAGGGATCAGCCCCAATCTGCAAGAATTTCACATGCTAATTGCCTTATTATGAAAACCCTCTGGGGATACAAACAGTTGAGTTGCCTCACACAAGCAACATCCTTGGGAGGGCCTTTAAAAAGATTTAGCAGTCCAGGAGGCCAAGTGGGGTGCTAACTATGGGTGAATTGGACTTCTCGGTCTTGCTGCACACAGTCAGAGGACAGCTTTGTCACCAATGCCTAGGACAGGTCTTGCAGCCTTTATTGATCCATAAATGGAGGTTCATTCGCACATTGTCATTTTTTGAGCTGGGTCGGGATGTACAGCCACACTGTGGCCAAATGCAGCACTACAGCCTGCTTTGTTGGGACTTCCCAAGTTGACTGGTGTTTTCCCCTGTTTTGAAACCTGGTACATGTGATCCACTTGCGTAACCAGAACGGAGTGTTAAGGATATCTAGCACGGGCTCCATCATAAAACGAACCAAAGAATGAGTCACAGGCTTGCTCTTGCTGTGGCTGTGATGGACAGATTGCAGTTTGTGCTCTGGCATCCAGCGCAGGAGCTGTGTTTCAACGTCCCTGAACAATCTTCAGTTTCCACCTCTCCCTCACCTTGCTGGCAGTATGGTTCCACTTGCTCGGCTTTTGCTGTTTTCTCCTGCCCACTCTTCCTAAAAGTTTGGCTTTTGGACAAGAGCTTGGGTGAATTTTATACCCGAGTAGAACAATGAAGGAAGTGCACAGTAGGCGATAACATAATTACTCCAATCAGAATTTGGCCAGAACAATGGTGTTAAATATTCCTTGAAATGTAAGGTATTGGAATAGTATAATCTCTTTTATGTTTGTATTTTAATGTTCATAAATGCAATTTCTAGGCTGTTGGCTACAAAAATGCATTTGAATACAGACAGCAGGTGATGATGCAAGAGAAGGTGCTCACGGGTGCCCACAGGACAGAATTTGCACCCAGTTAAATTGACTGCAAAACTCTCCTTACTCTGGGTTGCAAAGGGCTGAGTTGTGGTGATGAAGTGCTGCACCTTACCAAGTTGGGTCCGTAGGACTTCTGCTGAACAGCAAGGTTCTTGCTGTCTGTGAGCGTCTGCTGCTGCTGTTGTTGTTAGAGTTTTAGCCAACAGGAGTATATCCTACCATGTGTTCAGTAATTAACAGTTGATTTTGGCGGGGCTTTCAGGTGGACTTAGTCGACTGGGTGGATAATATGTGGCCACAGCATTTGAAGGAGAGGCAGACGGATGCTACCAATGCTCTTTCAGAGATGAAATACCCCAAAGTGAAAAAGTAAGTTTGTTTAAGTCTTTAAAAAGCTCTGCTCTTGACCTCCTTGATTAATTCCTTTTACAGTTTGCTGAATACAATCTTTAATCAAATCTCTTTGAAAAGTGCATTTATTTTTCAGTTTTGAGCAACTCTGTTTTGAAAATGGCAGACTTGACTGTAAATAGTGAATTCTCCACAAGTGCTACCCAAAGAATCACTTCACAGGATACAGATATTTCATATAGTTCACACAGTGTAGACAAAGTCCTTCTGTAGGATGGGTTCAGATCCCTCCCAGGTTCTAAACTACTAATGGCTGAAAAGTTATTAGCTGAGAGATGTTTTATGAAATGAACCCAAAGTCCATTTTTAGTAGGTGTGTTTCTCCACAAAAACTCTGTCACTGCCCTTCACGCCAGTTTACTTTTGACTTTTTCAACAGCAAGATCAAATACTGGACTGACTATATAGGCTATGTTTCTTGTTTCAGAGGACCCACTCAGGGCAGGTTTGAGACCGAACACAAGAGCAATTTGTCCTGCTTCTGCCTATCTTGGCTCTAGTTTTTGGGCAAGTTGTGATAGCATAGCCTTACCTCACTGTTCCTTCTGTCTGAATGTCTTCCTTGAAAATTTTTATATGATGATTGGAAGAAGGAACTATTTTGGGGGTCTGAAAATGTGCGCTGTAAGTTTCCTAGGAATTAGTACAACTGAGACAGGGCTTACTGTTAATGATATAATAGCTATTGACCTATATGGCTGATGAACATCATATAATCCTGGAAGCCCTTCACTGCTGTTTCTGTTTTAGAGGCGTTTTCTATTGGCCAGACCTAATGCTGGCGACATCCCAGGCTCTGCTGTTGAACTGACCTCTAGTGCTTTGCAAAGTGCTCAGAACTCTTTCCAAACTGTAATGTCTAAAATAGATTGGTACTAACATATACAAAGGAGTGTGCAGTCAGAAAGTGACATGCAGCATTTACTCTCATTCTGTAAAAATAAACATTCTGGAAGGTAAAGGTCTCCATAATAGAAGAGCCTGTGTGGCAGGCATCATGGGGAAGCCTGGTCCTACGATATACTCAGCACCATTGATTTCAATGGAAGCTAAAGATACTCTATCATTCTGAAAAGCATAAGCTGCTTGTTAGGGTAACTAGATATGGATAAGAGTGCCAAATTTCACATACGTATTTGGAAATGTCCTAAGTGACTTGCCTAAGGTCACACAGTAAGCCAGTGGCAGAGCAGAAAATAGAACTCGGGCAACTTGCTTCTCAAGTGGTTAGTCTAACTAAATAACTTGATTTATAATCTGCTAGAGCTAAGAAACTGAGTCATGATTCAGGGCTTCAGGATTCATGGATTGTACAAGGTAAGAAGTAAAGAAAATGGTCCCTTTCCTAGAGCAGGCGCACTCCAGATGCTGAAAAAAATGTAGCAAGTAAACAAAGCAAGGCAGAGATGGTTTAAAGAATAAGGTAGCAACATGACTAACAGAATTTAGCAGAAAAAGCAGAGTATACTCTTGCAGTTCACTACTTGCATCATGAAATGCCAGATGGTAGGTTTCAAAGAGGGATTTTAGAGAAGTAGCAATTCAACAGATTTTGACATGGAGCTTTTCCCGTGTGTGGGGGATGGCCTGGTAGAAAGGAAGGAGATGCCTGATAAAGAAGCAGACACAGAGCCATTGAGGTTGCTGTCACTTGCAAAGTGAAGGTAGAGGTTGACAGCTTGATAAACTAGTAGATGTGATAGGTAGAGGGAAGCTAAACAGTGAAAGGCTGTACGCGCTTGAAATGTGACAATAGAGTTTGATGTGGGGAAAAGGAGTTACCATGCATGAGAGTTAAAGGCAAGGGTGATGCAGCTGGAGTGATGAGGATGTTGCTAGTGAGCATCATCTAGCATAAAGACTAGAGAAGGCTGATTTACAGCACTATTGGCACAAAACCCTCAACAGTCTGAAGAACCAACAAAGACACAACAGCAAACATTGATAGTCTAGAGCGCAAGAGAAGCGGTACTGCATCAGGACAAAGATCTGTGGCACTCAGTAACCTGTCTGCTGTTGGGTGCTGTCATAAATGCCCTGGGAGAAGTGGAAGAACAGTGTGAACGTAAAATGATGCCACCTCTTAAAATTATCTTCTGAACTTCCACTGCACTTCAGGCAGGGGCTATCCTGAGGTGCAAGTGGTTTCTGTGTGCTTAGTGACTCTCAAGAGATTATTTTTCCATGAACTTGTCCAGTTTTAATATGAACTCCTCAAGAGATTAGCTTTCTCCATCTTTGGAAATTCAGACTGACCCTTTCCTGTATAGACACTAGTCCCAGCTATTGCTGTGAGTACCCAGAGGGTATAAGCCCTTATTAAAGAGATCGTGTTCAATTGTGGAGCTAAATGTCAGTGCTGTCACTTGTTTCACGCTGCCCATTCTTTTATGCGAATCATCAATATTCATATGCTTTATTAATGACTGTTGCTCAGAAATGGGATTGTTTCATTTCATTTTTGTTCTTAGCATCTCATAATACTAAGAGTTTGCAGTATGCAATACCCACCATTAACGTGTTCCCTACAAACAAAAAGCACTCCAGCGAAAGCGTTGCGGTTTTGCAGACACAGATGGCATTACCAGACACAAATGTCTGTCTTGGCTCCTGCACGTCAAGTTCCGTGCTGGGAGTGAAGTTAGAGAACGCTCCATCTGCTGCGCTGCTTTGGTTACCAGGAGCACTACGCGCACTGGAGACCGCCCTGGCTTTCACTTGGACTTGCACCATTAACTTTTTAAAAAAATTCTGGATAATGAGGTTATTTTTCTGACTGTAAGTAAATGACTACATACCTAATAGGAGCCTTAGAGGACTGAATTAAGTGGGGAAACAGTTTATGTCAAAAATATGTAAAACTTTCCAAGTACTACCTCTTAAGCAGTGAGACAGCATGAGAAATTAAGGGGATGGCTAGCCGAGATTGTAGTGTGACAAACTTCAAACTGATGTAAGTTGGCACTGCCCCTGAAAAAACAGTCCCCTGCCCACATTGTCCCATCCTCATTGCTAGAACATGCTGTTGTGCAGCTGCAGAGTAAACTGGACTAGGGACTGGTCTGGCTGAAAACCGACTCGGGAATAAAGAAGAAAAATTGGTTACTTTTCAGGCCATCCAAACCACCACATGGCTGCATAAATGCTTGCGCCAACTGAAAGGCAGAGCAGAAGTGTGAAAAAAACCATAGCAGCGGGATCACCCTGACAGACACCGGGTGAGCAGTCCGAGCAGCTCATTGCTACCGAGGAAGCCTGCCCCTGCCTCCCCTCTTTCACATCCCTGGGTGCAAATTCCTGCAAAGAGCCTCACAAACATGGGAGCCTGGTTGAGAGCGGGCAGCGTGCTGTGTAACTAGGAGCCAGGGTAGGAGGAAAAGGCAGTGCTGTTCTAACACCAGCTTTTAGGGGCAGAAGCTTGCTATATCCCCTGGGATGCCTGTGGTACTACAAATCCTAAGGGCAGGAAACTGACAAAAGGGAACCGAACTGGACTCGAACTGTTTCCTTTCCTCTTGGTGCACCATAACTACTTTCAGGTAGCTCAAAACAAGCTCAGATTTAGTTTTCTGTTTAAATTCAACCAGGACAGAAGCAATCTGGATACAGCTGAACCTGAACCAAACCAAGCAACAAAAAAGTACCAATTTGATTTCTCATTTATCAAAACAGATAGCCCTGCTGAAATTATTACCCTCTTTATTAGGTTCTGTGTTCATAGGCTTGCAAGATTATTTGCAAAGCAGCGGCAGTGAAATAGCTACTGTGCCAGGACATGATGGCTATAGAAATTGCAACAGGCACTTCTAAGAACTTGATAATGTTTGTGCTATGGAACAAGTGAAAACAAAAGCCTCAGTCACAACACACTTTGTACCTTCAAAATTCTTCCTATTACTTAAAATATCTACGCACTGCTATTATAGGTCTTTATATTGTTGCTGTCCTTCAATTAAAGATGGGGTATCTTGTATGAAACATCTACCTGTTCACAAAAGGATGCTGCTCTGTTACCATGTACTCAGCCCTATTTTCCCTCCCCTAGGCTGTTATTCAGCATCCATTCCTTTCTATTCATTCCTTTACTAAGTAGGGATGGATTTAAACAGATGCTAAAATGCTCTGCTGAGCTGTGGTCTAATTAGAAGCTGAGGGTGTGCCTCTGGAGACAGAGATTGCCCTTTGAATTAAGGGAGCTTACAGGTCCCACAACGCAACCTGGCACTGTTTTATGCATGTGAGATACTCGTATGCACTTTGTATGTCATTTGTGAATTGCTTTTGATACAAAAGCGCTCTATAAATATAATTAAGTACAAGAAAATTAGACCAATAAGCTCAAGTTCTCATGAAAACTTTCCAAGCTAGCAAAGTAAATAAAATTTAATGTCTTTAAGTCAGAGCGTTAGCCTCAAATCCTCCTTTGTGTAGAGCTTGGAGGACTTGCAGCATCACCCATGTAACTGAAATAGGCACCGGCATTTAAAATGGTTTATGGTGAGCCTGGAGATGAACAGCCATGTCACAAGGATGGAGAAACGAGTCGTGTTCTCACCAACACCAAAATGCAGTTCCAGGGGCAGACGGGCCCGGCTCACTGGTTCATTTCCTTGTGTTGGCGGGTGCCTTCTCAGAAATTTAAGCTTCCAATCAAAAAAAAAAAACCCAAAAAAAATAAGAGAGAGGCCTCTTCATTTTTAAAGTTCAAAGGTAACCTTCCCAGCAGCAGCTGAACGTACGCCGTAGCGACGAGGTCCGCAGGCAACCCGAGATGGTAGCCGGGTGCCGTTCTGCTGCTCCTCCGTGTGGGCTGTTAATGCCAAAAATGTGAGGGCTGGAGGGAAAATGACGCTTTCCCTGTGAAGCCCCCGCTCGTGGCAGCGGCACGCTCAGGTGCGAGCCCACCCCGCGCACACGCAGGCTTGGCGTGTCACCTCGGAGGGGACCTGCGCGAGGGTGGGACGAGGAGAGTGGTGCCACTTACTTCGGTCCCAGCGCGATCTGTGAGCGTCACTCGCGGTCGCTTCGCAAAATCTCTGGTGCGTCGCGGAAAACCGGCTTTTTCTTACCTCGGGCGTTGTTTTTGTTTGACTGACTGAGGTCGTAACCCCCTCGGGGCAGGAGCCGGGTCTTTCATGTGCTTTTCAAGTGCCTGGTACGCGCGCCCTGTTTAACGATTAGTTACTATTCGGTCTCGATAGGTGGGGGTTTGCCTTTCCTTCAGGCTGGAAGCGCTGGTCACCACAGCCGGGCTGCCCCGCTCCTGAGGAGGGAGGGGAAGGGGGCCCGGGTGCGTTTGTGCCTGCGGGAAGGCTCCGGGGGCTGGTGGCGGAGGCTGGTCCCCGGCAGGGAGGGCCACGGGCGTGTGTCCCACCCTGGCCTGGGCTCCGGAGGGCCCCTCGATGGGCAGAGCCGGCCCCGGCGGCCGGAGGTGGGTGCTGCAGGGGCCCTCCCTGAGGAGAAGCCCTTGGGCCTCCCCTGCGGAGGAGAGGCCGCTCGCTCCCGGCGGGAAGCCCCGCGGCGGGGGGCCGCGGGGGTGGGGCGGCAGCCGGGCCGGGCGGGTTGGCCCCGTGTCTCCCGGGTGACAATGGTTTCTTTTGTCTTGCGGCGTAATTTGTGGCTTTCGGTTACAGGGCCCCAGTGTGGGAGCGTTGCTCGGTGCGGGTCAGGCCGTTAGCGTGCGGAGTCGCCCAAAGGTAGCTATTGTTCCCCGCTGCGTCCTTCCAGCTCCCGCTTCCCGATGCTGTGAGGCGAGGCCCGGGAGAAGGGGACCCCGGGGTGCCGGGATGCTGGCGGGGACCGCCGCAGCCTCCCTCCTCCGACGCCTGCCAGCACCTCTCCCGCCTGGGGGAGAGCAGGGAGCGAGCGAGCGAGCGCAGAGAGCGGGGCCTGCTCCTTTTCCCCGCTTTGGCACTTGCAGTTGGCTCATGGGTTTGTGGTATTCGGTTTCAGGCTTAGGGATTTCAACCAGCCGGCGCTGCTCCTGGGAGGAAGGAAGAGCGAGCTATACTTTTCTCATTGGCCCGAACAAAAAACAGAAGCCTCTGCTGGGGTTTGGGAGTGGTTTATGGGCTGAGCTCAGTGGCAGGGGAGCCCTTGCAATGCCAGAGGGAATAGAGCCGTATGGTGCGCTGTACCTATTGCGAGAGAAAAGGAGCTAAGCTCAGGGTAATGCTGCCTCTGCGTGTGCTCGCGCGTCTCCCCCGAGTCCATGTGCATGCAACGCCTCTGCGTTCCCCTGCCTCTGCGTTCGCATCCCGGCGTGTCCGTCGCTGTCTTTGTTTCTCTGTTTGCTTGCGGGTTTGTAGCTATGCGTGGCGAGTGCATTGTGGGTTTGCCTGGGAGTGTGGTCTCTGCGCTGGCTTATGGAGCGGTGGCTCTGTGTTGTTTCTGCGTTCCCAGCTCTCTGTGTTTGCTTAGGGGTTTAGCTTCATTTGTATCATCTCCCTCTCTCGTTTTTGGGGGGATCTCTGTGTTTGTTCTTCCCTGTGAGTTGGCAGGTTACTCCATATTTCTTCGCATCGTTTCTCTAACAAATGTCCCCAGGTTCTGGGGGGGAAAGTTCCCCTTTCCCCCACACCGCAAATCCTTCCTCCAAAATAACAATACGTTAACTTGAACAATTTCAGGCTCGTGGCGAGCATAAAACAAACTCTTCAGTGGGGAAAGGAAGCTCCCCCCACAACAGATTACAAGCAGCTGCATGTTTTAAAACCCTAACTGAGGCTGTGCAGGGAGATAAACTGGAGTATGCAGGGATTGGATGTGGTGGCAGTTGTGAAAAAAAAAAATTAAAGTTGGGGCATCTTTTGCATCGCCTGTTTTTTCAGGGTGTAACTCTGGTCAGATTGTCCCCCCCGTGCCCTACGTGGGGTTGTGTTCCTGTAACCCACTTTACCAGCCCTGGCCCAGAGTGCTGAAGGCAGAGAGCTGCAACCAGAGCAAGCAGTGGGATGCAATTTCTAGATTTCTTTCAACATGGATGCTGTGTTATGGCCTTTTTTTTTTTTCCCT
>VYZV01003271.1:75666-91040 GCA_013401275.1 Pandion haliaetus | reverse complement strand
CCCCAAAAAAAAAAAAAAAAAAAAAAAAAAAAAAAAAAAGCCATGAAACGGAGACCGGAACAAGGAAAAGAGGTTAGTGGGTTAAGTGGTGTGTGTTTCCTGCATTTGCAAAGGTGCCTATAGCGAGAAGGGTGGCTGTAATTCGGCCATTAGTTACAGATGGTGGCTGGAGACTGGAGATTCATGCAGCGAGATGAGGAGAGCTCTTGTATCTCTTCCCAGTGATACCGACTTTAAACTGCTTTGAAAACCTGAATCAAGACGGCATAAAAAATTGTGGTTTTGATACTTAGCGATGCTGCCAGCTGGTTCCTTTATGTATTTTGATGCAGAAATGCCTAGAAATGTGAACAAAAAGGAGTTAATTTGCCAAATGAGGTTTCTGTCCCCCAATCCTTGCAAAAATGGCATTAGTGGCAAGTAGGTAAAGAACATTTGGGAGGATTTCTAAGCAAATTAGATTTTTCAGAACTTTGCTCTTTGAAGCAATTTGTGTACAACTTCTGGTGAAGGTTATGTCTCTCGGGCAATGGAGGAGAGCATTAGACAGATCACCCCAGGGATTGGCAGTGGCATCAGAAATATTTCTGAACAGCATAACTTTTAATGTTTTTTCCATTCCTTAACTCTGAAAGCTTTCATTCCAATTGTATGAATAGCAAACTCAAACATGGAGATACCAATTTCTCAGCAGAAATCTGGTTACAGTTACTTTGTGAGACAAATCCCAGTATTATAAATGCAGAAACTTAATTGGTGGAAACAGTATCGCACATCCAGTTAACCTCTGCAAATTAAGACGTGAAAAATACCGTTTCAGGCTGATTCATTTTTGTCCTTCACTCTGCTTACAGGTACTGTTTGATGAGCGTGAAAGGATGCTTCACTGATTTTCATATTGATTTTGGTGGCACTTCAGTGTGGTATCACGTTTTCCGTGGGGGGAAGGTAGGTGAACCTTGTTTGATATTTGTTTTTATTCCTCTGTGCCTCTTAATGGAGGGGAGGGGTTGGTTTCTTTTATTTTNGTGATTTATTTTGAAATATCAAATGTGTTATTTGCTGTTGGTGGTGCTTTTAGGCTTGCTATTGCTGAATGGTTTAGAAGTGTCTTGCAGTGAGTGTGTGGCTGTGTGTACCCTTGTTGGGTCAGAGTGCCCTCACAAGTCTCCTTCTGTAGCTAGAGCTTCTGTTTCCTTTTACAGATTCCATGTTTCTTTAGTGTGCACATGCACACTATGCCGGAACTGAAATATTACAGAAGCGTTAAAATATGCAGCATGTATGGCTGCATTCACATCTTTACTGTTTTAGGTTGCTTTTCCCAATTCTAGTATAGATGGCGTATGGTGGGAACTGAAATAAATACAGCAGATTGAACATCTCTGTGGTACAGATACTGTTCATCTATATAGTCCAATGGAGTTGTACTATACCAACACACTGTTCTGAACTGAAAGTAAACTGCAGGCATCTTCTGAATAAGATGTTTCATGGAAGAGAGATGACAACTGACGGTTACCTTGCCAATTCCAGCACGTGGACTAATTGCTGCTGCTGTCTGCAGTGTGCCTCTGTGTACAACACCTGGAAAACGTGTTTTATGCAGAAAGCAGGCTTGGTGTTATGTGTTCATTTGTCTAATTCATGATAACCTTGTTGGAATCTCTCAGTGATTTATTTTTGTTGACTGTTGGTAACAGTTAAATGTTTTTTATATTTTTAGATCTTCTGGCTGATTCCACCTACTCTGCAGAATCTAGAACTTTATGAAGAATGGGTTCTCTCAGGAAAGCAAAGTGATATCTTTCTGGGAGACAGGGTGGAACGATGCCAAAGAATTGAGCTGAAACAGGGCTATACGTTCTTCATTCCTTCAGGTATCACTTGTTAACTAACTGTTTTTTGAGTCACTGGAATTGTGTTTGACTAACAGTTCTATGTAAAACAATTCTTCACGTGTAAACCCTGTATTGACCTCTTTATTTGCTGTGGCAAAAGAAGGGCTAGGGACTGAATGCACTTAATTTTCCAGACTGATGAAAAATGTACTGTGAGGACGTGTGTACAGTAATCACTTGTGCTGTACCGGGGAAAAGGAGAGAGGACTTGGGTCTCTGGAGCTGTCGGTCTACCACTTCTCATCAGAGTCATACTGACTTTTACTATTGTTAGTTTTCTTGGAAAAATATTTTTCTGTTTTTGTGATCTCTTCTGGCAGGTTTCACCTGCAGTTCAGTAACCTACTTCTTTGCCGCTGTCTGTAGCCAGAGGTGGGTCTCAGTTCACTGATGGAGCTCAGTGGCGATTCCAGTACATGGAATTGCAGGCGCTGTGTTCCCTCAGGGTTGTTTCTTGGGGAAACAACTTTATTTTATTGTCATAACTCTTCAGAATTTCTGCTGATGGAGATTGTGCTGAATCTGGACATCTTCCAGTAGCCCAGGCACACTTAATTTTTACACTACTGCCCACCTCAGTAGCTGTGTTGCATGATTCAGGCTCTTCTTGCAAAGCAACCAAATAGCTGCTGCTTTGAAGGCTGGTGGCTTCAGCTCTTTCTGCTCCTGCCTAAATTGGATTAAGGATGGTGCAATCTGTAACGCTTCTCATTTAAGACGATACCGGGCTTTGCTTTCTTTGACTATTATGGGACCATACGTTTGTTTATAATGATATAACACATTGTCTCTGTCTAGTGGATCTTACCAGGGAAATAAATATAGGTAGCCTTTCTACATGGCAGAAAGAGAGGTTGGTAGTTTCTCAGCTCTAGAATTACTCTGTGGAGATGGGATAATTATTTTTTTAATTCTGGAGACAGAATGCAGGTCATGCAAAGACAGTGACAATGTTCTTGCCAACTAGGGAGCTGTTGTTAGTATCAGTTGAAAGCCACAGATTTGCACGTTTGTAAGTATTTGGTAAGAATCAGGCTGGGAGGTGACAGACAAAATGAGGGTGGAGGAGTTAATCCATTAAACGAATTAGGTCTTCCCTTGAAACAGGTCAGAATGTGCTGTTACTGTTTGAACTGGGTGTTTGAGTGTGCCTGTGCTGTTTGCTTAGATCCTGTTACTGCATCTTTGTATTTATCTTCATTCCCCTGTGAACAGCCTCCTACGAATAAGACTTTCTGTATGTTAGTTTAGTCATGCTCAGCAGTTGGAATACAGCAAGTTGTGGGAGCTTGTGCAGGACACAGCTGTAACATGGTGGCTGAAGTGAAGTGATTCCAAATGTGGTTTTTGACTGTAGTTTCTGTTTTCTTAGGAAAGCCCAAAGTACAGAAATGCCAATACCTCAGACATTTTAGGCTCCATGCCATATTTGAAAGGCATATATGAATAATTTCTCTGTAAGCACCTCATGGATTCAGGGGGGTTTGCTCTGCTGTATTTTGTTTGGAAAACTTATTTGCAAATCTCTTATTTACGTGAAAGAGCATTATTTCTACATTTGCTTTAGGAGTATGGAAATGCCTAATTAAAGGCTGTTCCAGGTCAGTGAATGGAGCATAGCTGTGTAAAACAGGTCAGTTCCTATGACCTCTTTGCTCTGGCTTGTGTGCGTATCACATTAGTTAATGTTTGCATGTGTTTTGTACGTACTTTGTAAGTGCTCATAGTGTTTAGGTTTTGATAACGGGTGCCTATAAAACCACTGTGTCCCATACTTTCAATTGAGCCTGATAAACTCTTGACCAGCCTCAACTCATCCACAAGGAAAATATCTTCTAATTACAGGTCTGGTCACAGAAAGCGATGCAAGAGTGATATAGCTAGTGCTCAGCTGGACTGTGGAGAACATTTCAGCAAAGGACCTTTTCCATAAAATATCCTGCTCTGCTCCTGTTTTCAAGTAATTTTTGGGGGTCATCCTAGAAATGCTATTATACTATAGCAGTGTAAGGATGAAGTAGGTAGAGAAAACTGTAACAAGACACATGAGGGAATGAGATCATAGGCTTGTGGGAGATGGAAGGTTTCTCTGAGCATCTAGGATCAGCAGTAGATCCAGTAAATCCCTGAAACTACAAACCACTTGGACAAGAATGGGAATTATTCTTACAGAAGGCATAATTATAGTGCTCACCAGGGCCTCAGGGTATTTTCCTCTCCATCGCTGCCATCATCCTTTCAGGATTAAGTTCAAACCAGTTAATTTCTACCTGTGCTTCTAACCCTGCAAAGCATTGAGAGGCATGATCACAGCTGTGGTATCAAGAGAAATTGAGCTAAGAATTGTCAACATAGTGAGTTGTTATGGGACAAGGTGTATCTTGCAGCGTTTTAGGAGTCCCTCCTAAGTACGGGGTGGGGGGAAGTAAGCTGGGATTCTGAAGGCTGCTGTGTCTGGGGCCTTGTGTTGGAGCCGAGCTGTACTTCTGATGGCCCCATAGGACTTCTCCAAACAAGTGATGTGCTGTTACAAGTTCTCACCTCCCACTTCACTGGTTCCCACTGATGAGTCAAGGATGATCAACTCTGGTAAGGTCTGTGGTAAAGTGATAAAATCAACTAGGAACCTGGCCTTTTCAATTAATATAAGTGTCTAAACTGATGTCAGCATATTGTTGATTAAGAAATACACCATATTGTGCCATGCTGAGGTTTATGGCCAGATGTAGATTCAAGATGTTAAAATAGCTGAAGGTTCAAGAGGGGAGGAAGCTATAGTTGCTACCAGTGTCAGTGAATGATTATTTTTTTTCTGTAGCAATCTGACTGCTGTTTTCCCTGGATCGGAGAGAACTTGTCCTTATGCAGGAAGACATTAGTAAAGAATGCTATGGCCCTGGGGTGTTTGCACTGTGTATGTTACCAGGAGCAATGTTTAATCCTTCATATGGTTAAGTGTTCAACAGAGATGAAATTTGGTCAAGGTAATGTATCTTACTCTGGTATAGTGGACAGTGGATGCTGCATATCTGACCCACATGCCAAATAGAAGGGAAAGTCTTTATAGAGTGAGCTTCTTTTTTCAGGTATAAACTGTGATGATCTGGAAGAGGAAAAGCATAATCTCAGTGTTCAGTTATTGTCTCAGTAGGGAAACAAAATTTTATAAGTCACAATCAAATCTAGAGCTTGTCCAGCATTACTTCCATTGTAGCTTTCTTCTGTCCTCTGTGTGTGTCCAGTGACGACTGGCAGGGAGGATGTGTGAAGTGTTTGGATTCCAGTGTGGTGGTGTTACGGAGAAGTAGTTTAGATATCTCTTGTCACTGTGCTAGGGACATGCAGAACCAGTGTTTGGGCAGCATCCCTCAGATTTCTACAGCTCAGGATTACTGTAGGCACATGTTTCTGACTTGCACGCAACCACTTGTTCTGTTACATCCTGGTTGCTCCCCTACAGCCTGTTTGAAATACTGCTCACTAAGTTAATGCCAATGTGTTACTTGTTTCTTTAATATCTTTAGTGCTTCTCCTTTTACTTTAAGTATTTTTCTCCTTTTACATCACTGCATAACTTCACTGGAACCTTTTCTCCCTCTTCTTGCCCTTCACCTGCCACTCCAGTCTTTATGCTCTGTAAACTATCTTCTAGTTCTATCTATCCTTGCACTTGTTTTTTCAAGTGGCGCATTATGCATCAAATTCCCTTCTGTCTCGATTCTCTGAACACCACATTAGTCTCTCTTGTATACTCCTAAACGTCACTGTTGTTACCTAAACCCAAGCTCAAAACTAAGCATACACAAAATGAAGAATTAATCCTTTTTCAATCCACTTGTTCTTTTGTGTCTCTTAGTTTTGCTGAATATGTCATTTTTGATGGTAAGTGATGGAGCTCTGACATGGTCATTGTCCTTCTCCTCCTTCCCTGTTGTCCTCTACAAACAAGATCTTGCATTAGTCTGAAATAATTAAGCTTGTTTGCTTTTTTTCCTCAATTTCCTACCAGACCTCTCTTTCAAAAAAATGACCTTTTCTTTTATGCATGTGTATATATGCTTGGTGTAGACACTTGCACTTCAAGTTCAAGAGAGTTTACGCATGCAAAATTGGAACATACAGAAGCAGGCCAACTAGCCATCTCTTGTGGAAAATTTGTCGTGCAGTATTTGTCTCTGTTAATACTGTGAAGTAAGAGTGTAGTCATTATGTGTCTTGAAAAGGCAAACTCGAGCCAGTTCTGGATTGTTACTGATAATGTAGTCTGCCAGAATATGGATAAACTTGGATTTTCTTCTCTTTTTGTGAAGATCAGTTTTGCTGACCTCCAGGGAAGTTGCCACAGTTACTGTGGATACACTTTGATTCCAGGGTTTGCAGTGTGATTGGTCTAAGAAAGTTTGCAAACATGCTCGTTTTGGTTCCTTTGGGAGGAGATGGCTAATACTACCAAGGGTTACTCTATAATCATCCTCTGTTTCCTACAGTCTTTTTCTGACCCTCTGCTGCTGGTCAGAAGCAGTAGACTCAGGAGCAGGTATGTTTTTGGGTTGACTCCACATGGGTGTTCTTACTGTAGGCTTTGTAAATACATAGCTTTAATGTGAGTACATTGAAGAGATGTTGTGATGTGTCTGAACACGTAGTTTAGAGGGCTTGCTTTGTGGGGGAGCACAAATCCTCAAGTAGCCAGGCCATTTTGAGTGACTTTTGTCTATTTTTTTAATCTGACAGTAATGGTCTCAGTAATAGACGACTACATGGTCCATAAAATAATGGTCCAAGAAGCCACTGTGCATTTATTGTTCCTGGAAATTTAATATGGACTGCTGTTAGATATTGTAGAGCACTTTAGCAGTGCTGCTTTATCAGACATTCCTATGATCAAAATCCAGACAGGGTAACTTACTATCAACTGGACATGGTGCTCCTTTCTGGCTCCTCTTCAAACTTCTCCCTAGTGTTGCTGCATGCTATTTTATAAGAGTTGTGTTTCACCTTGGAGTTGGCAGTGTTCCTTGGAGGAGTAAGCTGTTTGTTTTATTTTGTTTTTCTTACGTTCCTTACAATGCACTTTGGGGCCTTTGACATGGAAACGTGCTATTACAGTCTCTCTTAATTTCTTGAGAGCTGAAGAATGAGCCACAGTCTAACAAAATACTCTCATTGGTCTGTGGTGATTATTATGGTAACATGAGAGTGCTCCAAAGTTCTTGTTTCCAGTCAAGTGCAGAAATAATGACTTTTGTCAGATGAATATTTTTGGGAAGGAAAGTGGACAGAAAGAGACGTTCTATGCTAGACTCTAGGCAGCTATTTGCAAGGATTCGAAGTATTTCAAATACTGCATCAGTGGTTATCAGTAGGATTCTGCCTATTACAAGTGTGTGGTCTTAGGTCACCTCTGCTATGCCAGTCAATATTTGATGAATTATTATGTAATGGGGCAGAAGGTAGCATATAGTCTTTATATCAAGGATAACGACAGGCTATTAAAATCTGACTGGTAAATTTTTTGCAGGGAGTTGTGCTAGGGCTGCATAGCTGCTTGGCTATTTTTGGTTGCTGTTAGCTTTTCCCATTTCGGGAGCTTTCACTGACGTTGGTGGAAGCTCCATGCGTAGAACCTTTAGGGACCAAGTGGTGAAGATCAGTGGAGAGGATTAGAGAGGAGGGTTTTTTTGCCTTGGGTGGCTGCTTTCAGATAGAAGGTGACAGCATAATGTTGGATTTTTGGTTCTATTCCTCTGCAGTGCTCTACCCAATTCTTATCAAATTATGTAAGATTAAGAGTTTCTGTACATATTACTTGTGCTACTGGGGCAAAATTAGTAATTTTTTAACTTTTAAAATGTAAACGTGAGGTTTCCTTGATATATTTGGTAGTGGGCACCATTATGACGCAGCCGTCCCTCTGCTGAGATGAGAGAAATAATGTTTCATTTGCTGGCAGTGCCCACTCTAAGGTTATCTCTTCAGTCACTTTTTATTTTTGAGACACATATATTTCATCTTTTCCACCCCAAGTTGCTGTAGAATTGCAGGAAAATAAGTATGCCTTCTACAACACAAAGCAAAATATCTGTTCAGTTACTAATGGAAACATGCACCATTGTTTTGGTTTGGAGCTTGTAGTCTGTTTGCCCCATAGCTTTATAAGTTAATATTCTTTTTTATTATTCTCAGATGGATGATTGCATCCTTGAAGGTACAGTAGGAATTTGCAGGCCCCTGAAATCTTCTAACAAGTTTGCAATGTTTAATAAAATTTGTTTTATAAAATTCAGAAGATAATGAGATCGTATCTTTCTTTTAACTGTTCAGAAAAGCTTTTGTTACTGTTAATTTTACCTTCTTGATTTACTAGAGATGATAACATCTGAATATTCAAGTGTACCTTAGGAGTGGTGGAATAATATGTAACTGTAAATCAGCTGAGAGTATTTCAGAGCCTCCTGAATAGAATTCCTGCTCAATATTGGCTTGGCTTCATAAACTATGATTGTTTTGGGAAGCAAAAAAATACTCATTAGTCACCGAGAACTGAAATAAAGAAGATCAACTTCAGAAAAACTGTTAAGTGGACGGTATTCTTGTTGAGGCTTGAAATGAGGACTGCGAAGAGTTACTATACGATGTCTGTACTCTCAAAGCCAGGTACTCCCATTTAGCTCAGCTCGTTGCTGGCATGCCTGGTGTGTGGTTTGAAGTACCCTGCTCACAGGGCAGGACTGCGCAGTGGCCATGCAGGAGCCGCTCCACCGCACTGAGAGCAAGCTCCAGCTGCGAGCTGTCAGACCAGCCTGCGAAGGAAGGACGGGCTGGTTCCATGTTCACTCAGTTGTTACCACTATCAACACAGAAACTGGTCACCCACGAGGAAGAGCTTTCTAATTCATGACTAGTCCTTGAAGCCACACATTGTATGTCTTTCTCTCATCTATAGGATTTAGTTGTAGCCTTAGATGATGTTTAGCAGGTGCTTTTTTTGTGTGTCTTTCAGCCAAAAATGGACAATATCTTATTCCACTGACTTTTTTTACTTTTTCAGTCCTTAATCCATTTGTTCTGATATTACTCCAGTGCTTTTTTTGGCATTAAGGATAAAATTAAATTTGTGGCATTTTATTCTGTGTTGCTTTCCTTTTTCTGAGAATATTGCAGTTTTTAAGAGTATTACCAAGGGGAGAGATGTTAGCTCCTGTCTTACACTAACCCATGAAACATGTAGGGTTGTGCAGTAGTACCAGGGTTTCTGTAAGCGGTAGAAAGCAGGCAGTGAGGAGAGAATTGATGACACTTGCTTCAGAGGTGTCTGTATTCAAGGCTGTATGGCAAGTTTTTGCTGTGAGAGCTGAATGATGCAGACATACATGAGCAGACATGACAAGCTGTCCAGCATAGAGTGAGTTGATCATACATTTCAACAGACCTGTCAATTCATCTGACGAAAAGTAATAGCATAGCTGAAGGTGAGACAGGCGGGATGTATTGGTGTGGATGATATTAAAGCAATCCTCTTGGCCGTCCTTTTTGTCTTTGCATACGTGCAGCTTGCTCCTATTCTGGAGGTCTGTCTTCCTCTTTAAAGACCTTTGTAATTGGGAGGCTGAGAAGATGGGTGTTCTTTTTTGCAAATGGCCACAATGAACATTCATCCCCCTCAGTTTATTTCTGAGTCGTGCTTGTATCTAAGCTGTGGGAATGAATTGAATGTGCCATCCAAGCTTATCTGTTCTCAGAGCTCATTTCCACAATATATTACTCTCATGGAAACTGTTTCCTGTTTTCTGCTCATCTCTGTTTCCTCCTACTTCTACTTTTCTGGTGCTGGCCTCTTCAGTTTTTCTCCATACACAGCCTTGTTAATATTAGAACAGGAGATTTTTTTTTTTTTCTTCGTCTTTGTAACATCCGTGCCAATCTTCCTGTGGTTTTCTATCTTGTCGATTCTCCATCTTTTTTGTCTGATCTTGCCCATAGTGTCTTACGTCCCTGGAATACACCTCTTGGTGCTTGTGTCTCTGCAGTTTCAATATTGCACGTATGTTCCTCAGGCAAGTCAAAACTATTTTGGGATGCAGTGTGACTGAAAAACGCTGTGGAGCTGAGTGGCCAAAATCTATTTCATGATCCGGTGACTCCTCTGACAGGGCTGTGTCCTGTAGCTGGCAGAAGGGCTGTGAGCTGGATCCTGCATGTGGTAGCACATGAACTGCTGGAGATCTAGGGATTCCCTGGGACTTTGCTGTGTGCCTAGCTCAACGCTGTTCAACAGTGAAGGGATGGTACCCACAGGCATCGTCCTTACCCATCTCTGAGCTATGCCTGGAAATCATCCTACACCCTGTTTTGGCTAGGGGTAGGAACTTTACTTCCAAGGACTTTACAGTTAATGACTTTCTGTTTGTTGCTTGGTCTCTGGTTTATTTTTTTTTTATTTTCCCGACCCTGACGGATTTTAGCGCTTCATTATTACAGGGTTTCGTTATTGAGAACTGTCATAAAAACCAGTATTTTCAGCCTTGTTATTAGAAATACATTCATCTTGAACAACCTAGTGTTTAGTTAGTTCAGAAGTTAGGAGTTGAAGGTACTAACTGTAAGATGAATTTAGACCTGGATTATAAATGTAAGTAGGGAATTAAATACATTATCTGCAGAACCAGCGGTTGTCTCAGATACTTTAAGGAGGACTTTGAATTTGCACCTGTACCTGCTTTTGAACAATACAGGATTGAATCTATATTTGTGTTCGTTAATCTTTCTGTTGAGGGTTTGTCATGTCTGCGACACCCATTTGTTGGAGCATTGGCTCAAGCCAGTGATAGATCCTTTCACATTTATCCCCAAAATATTGGGACTACTACTGAGGAAGTCTAGCGGTTATTAACACAAAGACCCTTGGCATCTAGTGGGAGCAGAGTCAAGAGGCCAGAGAAGGTGTGATGAGAGTGAAACCCAAATAGCAAGAAACAATGAAACCAACTGCAATCCAGTGTGAAATTGTCACCGAGGAAATATAATTTGTAGGAGGAGACTACTGTGTGGTTGTAGTAAAAGCATACACTTGAGGAACAGGTGCATTGATGGGATTTCATTTTATTTCTTATAAGATGAAGGATATCTGCTTTCTACCTTTCATATAGGACTAGAAAGCCAGGTTTCAGCTCAGTTACTCCTTTTACTTAAGTTGTAAATATTTGATAACAAATCGTATTTAGAATGTTGTTGATCATTCCATTAAAATAACCTGTCGCATCTGCCAGCTCCAGTATGTTTGTACATTGACTGATCTGTGCTGGGAGAATTGCAGTGGGAAGTAGCGGTGAGGACTCTTCAATGTTCTGCTGATACTTGGCTGTTTCTGACCTGTCTTCTGCTGCCACTCAGTTGTGTGGCCATGGATAAGTCATTTCACTTTTTTTGAGCTTCAGTTTGTTCATCTCTAAAACTGACAATTAAGGTGAATTGTTACGCAGATTGACCCTGTGTTTCAGCACCTACCCAATAAGTTGGCTTTGGGGACCTAGCAACAGGTTTGCTTCAGCACGTGGTTTCTGTTCTTTCCCCCAACCACATAAATCTTTGATTACCTAGTGGAAGCAGTGGCCCCAACTTCCTTGACGTTGGATCTTTTTTCCTTCCCCTAGGATCAGGAAGATCATCTATTTTTCCAGTAGTTTGCTCTTAGTACAGACTGATGTATTTCATGTGAAGTGGTGAACTACTTCAACTGTGAAGAGTTTTTATAGTGTTGATGGTACGTAGTTGCCACGCTACCGTTACATGAAAAAAAAAAAAAAATCCTGTCTAGTTGGTTATTCTTGATTTGGAAGTAATAAACAGGCTGGATCATTGTGAGCTACTCTGTAACTGAAATTACACTAACTGGAGCAGGAAAAATTCAATAATACCAAGAGCTTCCAGAGCTATGAGCCACTTGCTTTTTTATACGCGTCACATTTATCATATGGAATCAGACCTGTAAATTGACTGAGCACTGGAACAGATTGCCCAGAGGGGTTGTGGAGTCTCCATCCTAGGAGATACTAAAAAGCTGCCCGGACGTAGTTCTGGGCAGCTGGGTCTAGGTGGTCCTGCTTGAGTAGGGGAGCTGGACCTCCAGATGTCTATTCCAAGCTCAACCATTCTGTGATTCTGAAATTCAGAAGGATGTATCCAGAGTGGTGAGCTTGTGTTTCCAGGGAGAAAATTCTAGTGCTTCTTTTCCTTCCTGTCTCTCTCCTACCAATATGCCCTTAAATGAAAGCCTCAGTTCTGCCATCTGCTGTGGCTCAAGGACTTCTCAGATATAGCTTTGCAGGCATTTACCATCTAAAGATTGTTGCGGAGGAGAGCTTTTGTGGCTGCTAGCTGGAGAACCCTTTAGGCTGAAGGGCATTTTCCTAGCTCCCTCACTGATCTTGAAGTGAAGGAAAGCTGCCACAGCTTTAATGGAAAGTACTGCACAGTTAGGAGAAAATTGACTGCCCCCTATGTTGCTTTGCTGTCTGCTGGTTTATAAATTGTAATGCTTTTCATTAAAAAAGAAGAAGAAAAAGAAGTGTCAGGTCTCTGTGGGTTCCAGATCATTAGCAGGATCAATTCCTTTTTCACTGCAGAGATCAGAGGCTACAGTCTTGTGTAGCCAGTCCTTCAGCTGCTGACATACCAAGCAAACAATGCAGAAGCAGAAGAGCTGGTGTGTGGCTGCCTGAATTGCTACACCTGGATTTACTTTGTGGTAGAAAATTCTTCCCTTGCTTTGGAGCCTGTGAAATGAATTCAGTCCCTTGCAGGATTGGGTCAGAACAGTCTCATCAGCTCCAGTACTGGAAATGTTCAATCCCCTAACTTGGGGCTTGCAGTGATAAAGATTTTTTTGGTTGCTTCAGGAAGCTGATAATAGAATATGGAACTTTCACCTCTGAAGGAGGGCTGGTAATAATTCGAAATTGTTGACATCTGAAGATGTATGCTCTGGTGCTGGTGTGAAAGAAGTTTGATGTGACTCAGTCCAGTTCCACAGCCCTAGCCCACACCACTGCTAACATGATTTGCAACCCTACCGGAGGTGCCAGTAGATACATCTGAGAGCCAAGTGTATTGAACAGACTGAATTTACTTCTTAGTCATGGATGCAGTTGAGTCACAAGCTTGCACGTTCTCAGTAAACACTGTAACTGTTCTGTGAATAAATAGAAGAACCCAATTTACAGAGGGTTGTAAGACTGTACGTCGTAAGATGCTGTTCTCCTGCTGTGACTAGTCTTAAAGTGTGGCTACGAGCATATCATTTAACCTTTCACTGCTTTAACCTCTCATCCCCTGCAGAATGGGGTTCATGGGGTTGTTTAAAATTGGATGATAAATTGCTCTGTAATACTACTTAGCACGAGGCATTCTCAGTTCTTTGCTTTCCCTCTCTAGGGTGGATACACGCAGTTTATACTCCAGTAGATTCTCTGGTGTTTGGTGGAAATATCCTGCATAGCTTTAATGTTCCCATGCAGCTTCGCATCTATGAAATTGAGGACAGAACACGGGTAAGGATACTCGATTCTCTTTTTAACTGAACATTTCTTAGAAACTATGAGAGATCATAGTCACATCCTCGTATTCCCTTCTGACAAACAAGAAGTGATGGGATCTCCATGTCGGAGTCGTTGAAATAAGAGGTAAACATGAAGTAAGGAGACTTTAAAGTGTTGGCTATTTTTAGTTGGATTTACTCATCTGTTTTTCCCTACTTCCCACAGACATGTCCCTTCTGTGTCTTTTGTCTGCCTGTCAAACTTTCATAAAACACCTTCCCTTTTGCACAAAAACATGTTGCGCTTTACAGACCTTTGTACTGGTACTTCTGGTAACCCCCTGCTTACCATCTCTCTGTGCACACCTGGAATGGATACCTGAGCCTGGAGAACTAATGGGACTAGGATGGTTCTACTGTCTACTGAATTGACAAAGCTGCACAGAAGTTGCCTATGAAATGACATCTTCTATACTTTGCAGGATTTTCTTCTACAATGACTCAATATTATGCAAGAATTCTTGGAACAAAGAGAGTCTGGTGTGGGACATTAATCTGAACATTGTGATGTTCATCTGGCTGTAGCATCTACCTGATGGAAAGAGTGTTACATCTTGGAGGAGGTTACTGTGCGGCCTCTTTGTTGGGAGTGAAAATTTTTTATCCTTGCTTAGTAAACAGGACACTTAGTCATCATACACTTTGCAGTTTCATAAAGTAGCAGAATCTGAAGGAAGTGCCACTGGCTTAGTCGGCTATTAAATAAGCTATGCAAGGCAATTGTAGCATTCTGATGCAAAAATGGACCAGGGGTACATGCAAATTCAGATGGGAACTTTTTGTGTGACTGTTTTGAGGGCATTGCAGTGAGGCAGTGCTGGTAAATCACTGGCACGGGTGCTAGCTGTGGTGTTAATGGAGACTTGGACTGGCAAAATGGCAGGAAGTTGCAATTCTTCTTCAATAAAAAGTCTTAAAATGGTACGTCTTGGACATAAGTACAGTTCACTGTTGTTCACCTCTACAAGAGGGCACAATTCTGGCTCCCAAGTGGGCTTTTACCCCAAATTGCTTTCTTTGCAGTGAGAGTGCATAGGCCTGAAGCAAATATGTATTGTTTCAAAATACATCTCTGATTGTGTGAGAGGAAGAGGGTGTCCTCCCTCCAGGCTCCCTTACTTCACAGGGGGTACAAAGGCTGGTAATCTTCACATTGCAGAACAGTGGTGGGAGCAGTTGGTTTCCTGGAGTGATTTTAATGAAGAGAAGGAATATTAAGCAGAAAACTGAATTCTTAGTGGAAGAGATGAAGACAAAAGCTGAAATTCAGGGGAATTGGAACAGAGGGAATGTAGCAGAGAGCAGAAGTAGAGACCAGAGTGGAGTTCAGCCTGACTTTGAATAGGTGTCCCAAGGCAAGAATGTCAAGTGTCTTAAGAAAGTGTAAAGGGACTTGGACAGGAAAAAGTTCTGATGGCAGAAGCAGGAAGGGGCTCACTGTGGCTAGACAGAGGTGCTAGGCACAGGAAGGTTTTCGGAGTGACTGTAAATAAGAACCAGCAGTATATGCTGGATATGTATGCTGTAGGTGCTTAAGGGGAAGGTGTGTTATTGCCAGGAGGGATGCTAGCACAGGCAACTGGCATGGAGAATGGAGAAGAGGAGGCTGGGAGGAAGGATTGATGCTAGAAACAAGTTATTTCCATTGATGTCTATGGGGAAGATGGGAAGGAAACGCTCTTTTTCCTAAAGTTGTATAAAAGCTGACACTTTGTTCCAACAGGACTTGAGCAACCCAAGATCACACACCTTGGGTTGTAACTGCTCAGCAGTGCTTCATGTCAGGCCCTTCTCTTTGGCAAGCTGGGTGCAGCTTTGATCTCCTAAGCTTTTATACCAGGAGGCAGAATTCCCTGTAACAGTCAAGTATTTTGGTC
>VYZV01003271.1:40811-75630 GCA_013401275.1 Pandion haliaetus | reverse complement strand
CACTGAAATGCCTTTTAAAAAAGTCACTAGCACCGTGATCCTATGGGGAGGTTCTGGGATTGGGTATCTGCCTCTTTGAAAATGTCCTGTCACAGTTTTTTGGAAAGGGATCCTGCAGCATTTGAAAGTCCCAAATGAGACCTTTAGTCTTGTCAGTTTTAGTTTAGATTTTCTTCAAAGTCTGTGTAGTTCTTTATCGTTTTCCCTCCAAAATTAAAGTGCTTTAAAAAAGACTAATGAAAGCCAACAGCCCAGAATTTGCACGACTTTGCAGAAACCATTTCAGCGGTTGTATGTTGCTGTGTGCTAGCAATGTGTTACGCACAGCCCGTACCTGTGTTGACAAACTTGTGCTCATAGGCAGCCATATAATAACAAAGTTGTGCGAACAGTCCAAAGAATAGCAAGAATTTCTAGACAGAAACAAAATGTAAGCTGTGCAACTAGGGCATACAGAAGTTTGATAAGAAGCAGGCAAATCAATAATGCTATTTAGAAATAATACCACCACCATCCCCCAACCTAAAAATATCATGCAGGAATCTTGAAGGGGTAAATGTTTTCAAAATAGGATTCTAGTGTGTACTACTTTACAAAATTTGATGGGCAAAGCAAATAACGTCTTTGTTCAAATAATTCTATTCATACACTGGCTAGTAGAGCAGACTCAGTACAGTATGCAGTTCACACAAATTTGCCAGTGTGAACATACTGCAAATGAGTTTCTCATCAGTATTGATCTTTCCATTGTGTATAGCACAGAAGTAAATTACATGATGTGATTGACGAAGTAATTTGCCACACTCAAATCAAAGTGTAATACAGGTGTGTTTCCCCTCTTCATTTTGCACAGAGCAATTTTATGGAGGTTTCACTGTGTTTAAACCTGCTATATAATGCTTAATCATCTTTGATTGCTGATATTCGAAGTCATTTTTATGCTAGGTGTAGTTGTTATTGTCTTAGCAGCTAAGACAAGAATAAATACATGGTTGAAATGGTAATGCTGATTTACAGCCTGATAAAATTGCCTAGTTTATATACTTGTCATGCTTATTCTAGCTTAATTTCTCATATCCCTGGGAGAGTTTTTAAGAGGGTTATAGCCATTTAAAAATAGTTTTAAGGAGTAATAAAAAACATGTCTATTGTTGGAAACAGCTCCTAATGTGCAATTGAGGTAAACAAATATTCTCCAGCCTTACAGTTTGTAGAGACTCTCATTTTGCAGTCTGGCTTTCCTAGAGGCCAATTAACAGCTAGTCAAATAGGCCAAGCTGTTTAGCTCTCTTCTAGACCAGCTTGAATAACTGCAAAGCAGGCTGCCATGCAGAGATGCATCATCTTGGCACAGGGGTGCTACAGCTCTGTATTACTGAAGAGGAAGAATGTGTCAAACTTACTCCCAACTCCTCTAAATTTAACTGTGTTAAAATACTTGAACACGGATAGGGACAAAAGCACTCAAAATATATACGTAAGGTGGTCACTCACAGATGATGGTGTTTGCTACTGATTTTGTTTTCTGGAATGTAAGATAATATTTTATGTGGATAGATTAATTATTTTGTAAGTAATCATAAATTGTTTTTCAATATTGTGATTAGATTGATTAAACACAAGTGGGGTTTGTAATGATTTTAACGGACATTGTAGAAGAGACTAATACTTTCTTAAGGAAAATGTGTGCCTTACTTGCTTAGGGGTTTTTTTGTTGTTGTTTTTGGAGGGGGATATAAGTCTCTAAAATAATTTCACTTTGAACTGAAGAAATGGATCATATTCCAGAGAGGATTTTTCTTGCTGTAAAGGAATAATTAAAAAATTTATTCAGTGGATTGTAAATTATTAATCACAGAAGTTAGAGCTGGAAATGCCTATTAGATGATCTAGTGTATTTCCCTGCTGGTGGGGGTTTTAGTCCTCTGGCAGTGTCTGTATCAGATATTACACTTTAAATTCATCACAGAACATTTTTTAATTTCTTTCTTTCTTTTATTCCTCCCCGCCTCCCCATACAGTTCATTTGACCATAAGTGTACAATGGAAAAAGTATGGACATGTACATAATGCAGTTTGCATCCATTATAATTAATAAATGTCCAAGGATACCATAAAGGACATACTCCTCTATACTTTTCCATAAGGCAAACTTTAAAAGATTTTTAAAGCACTGTTAGACTTGCTTTACTGGCAAAAGGCTGTAGATCTTTGCACAGTATCTCTTGCTACATATGGTAGCTCTTACATCTGAAGGTTTGTAAAAGCAGGGCCTTGTCGGGCAAATAGTGAATTACAGAGGCATGGAGGGATTTGCTGTGGGTTGGAACATTGATAGTGAGGCAATTAGGAACTCAAATTGAATATTAAAGATTGATACACATAATGGGAGCACTGCATGCATTACTGCCTTGTCTTTCACATTGAATTAACATTGGTAACAACTAAATTTGGTGAAGCTCAGAATCTGTCAACAAATGTTGAGCAATGATGTCTTTAATATTCCCAGGCATGTGGCTGAAAACCTTTTGAAGGCTGAGGGGTGGAAGGCGGCTTCCTGTTTGTAAGTCAATTCTTTGCAAATTTTGTTTCCTGCAGTGCTCTCTTGGAAAAATTTGAGTTCCTTTTATTAGCATATATTTTAGCATGGCTAATTTCCCCTGTGTTCCATAATAGTGATAAGTGACTCGATCTCTTCTTTATGACAAATAACTAAACCAAAGGAAAAATATTCTCCAATGCAAAAAGGCCCTGGGGTTAAATGTTCTCACATTTAGGGGGATGTTGTTTTTGTTGGTTGGTTTTTGCTTTTTTTTTCCTTTTATTTTTTTCTTCTTTTTTTTTTTGGTATGTGTGCTTTGTAACAAACAACACAGGGAAACATTTGAAAAGGTGCAGCATCACTGGATGCATGACCCATAGAAACATACACTTCAGATTTGCCAGCTACATTTGTGTTGAATTTAAGAGATCTTAACTTTTGGGAATTGCCATGGAATATTTAAATCCTACACTGTGATACATTTAGTGGGACAATACAGTGTGTTTTCCCTTGTTACATTTTCTTTTATGGCTAAAAGTGTTTGCATTTCCTGTGTCCTGGGACTAGAGGCAAGTTCTTTGGCTGCCCATCTTGGGGACAGTTTTCAAATATGGGCATACTAGTAAGTCACTGATATGCTCAAGTGGATGCTTTTATCACCACGCAGATGTTCCGACAATGCCTGCTTTGCAGAGCTGAATGAGTTTCCAGGTGCAGGGTTAGTGGTTCTGTTTAGACTTTGGGGGTTTGGGTGATGTGGGGTGGTGTTTTGGTTTTGTTTTTTTAAAAATGGGCTTCCTAAGATAATGCTCCTTTATGGTGCAGTCCAGCTTTTCATTAAAGGTGGGTGTACACCTGTTGGCTAGGTGAGCAGTTAATATGCATAGAATGTCTTAAAGCAGTTCCTATAATCCGAGTGCAATGCATGCACACAGGCCTGCAAAATGCAAATTTCTGTGCCACCAGGAGAAAGAAGTGTACAGTGTAAGTACAAGTGCATGCAAGATGCATGGCATCCATTTTTAACAAGTTACAATAAATATACATATGTTCTTGCATTTTAGGAGCTTCTCAGATTCTTCTTTGGTACAGTGACCTCCCATAGGTAGAAAACTGTGTTGGAGAGGAAGGAAACCCACTTTGTTTTCTTTTGAATCTGAAATAATCTCACAAATACATAGTGTTGGAGAATAAGCTTTTTGTGTGAGAACAACAGGTCTGAGATGTAAGAACAAGTGCACAGCTTGACAGGATCTTTTGTCAAAATCCTGCTTTTCTCTTCTGTTTGTGGCTAAAGCTAACTTGCTACTAAAATGTCAAGTGTAAACCACATAAGGGATTTTTACTTTTAATGTGTAGTTGTCAATAATCAAGAATTTGTGTGTTCATTTGTTTAATCAAATTGTTCTGAAGACCATAATTGAAAAAGATGTATATTCTGCTTGACTCATTTTAGGTAATGTTGCCATTTTGATAAAAATCATGTGATAGTGTTTAGGAAATAAAATTTTAAAATCCTTTATTTTAGCTTGAATTTTAGTGACTAACATCTGTATGTGACCACCCTATGTTTATACAGTAGGTAAATAATACTGTAGGGGCCATCCATCAGTTTCATGATTTCACAAGAACACAAACCCTTTCCTCTCCCACCACCCCAAGAGGATACAAATTAGTGAACCAAGAAATGATGCTATCATGGCAGGCAGGCAGGCAGTCTCCTCATTTTGTATGCTGAAGGCATACATCTCACTCGGCTCCCACCCTCTCTCCCCTCCCCCTTCTGCATACTGTTTGTGCTCTTGATAACATGATGAGAATGATGACTGGCCCTTGTGCTGCAAACTTCTCTCCCTTCCCCATGGACTGACAGTCTTGATCTTGCTTTCAGGTGCATGCCAAATTCCGTTATCCTTTCTACTATGAAATGTGCTGGTATGTTCTGGAGAGATATGTGTCCTGTGTGACCCAGCGCTGCCACCTCAGCAAAGAGTACCAGAAAGAATCAATGTTAATTGGTGAGTGAATCCTTTGAGTGCATGTTCAGAACTGATGCTAGCACCTTAGGCTAGTTACTGCTTTGGTTTCTGCAAAGCAGATTATAAATTGAATTGGAGAACTGTAGAAATTCCAATGAACTGTTTCTTTATTTTGGGGTGGGGAGGGTTTTGACTCTTAAGCCTTTCCACGAAGTACCAGCCTACTTAGAATTATATTTATTGAGCATTCCCTTAGCAAGTGGATCCCAGAAAAATAATTTTTGGATGCGTTTGTTCTTTGGTTTCAGTAATGTTTGTGTTGAGATGATCTGCCAAACAGTTGAGGATTTACTGCTATGTTTGGCACAGTACCTTAGTAGCCAGAAATGTGTGCATTGCAAATGTGCTCTGGTGGGATGGATATTTAGTCCTTTTATAGAGCATCTCCTCTACAGAGTGTGTTATGGTCACTAAACCTGGATTCTCTCTCCTCTCTTGTCTTTAATCTCTACTTTAGTTCTGTCTGTTTGGTGACTGACTTCTAGTTCTGCAGAATAACAAAACCAAGAAAACACCTACACAAATCTACATGATCTATAACCTAAGTGCAGGGAGGTCAAAGAAACCTTTACAACAATAGCTGAAAATGGACCATAGCAGAGATGGATAGATGTGCCTGAAGCGGGAAGGCATTACCTGGCACTGATGTGAGCTTTACATCAATGTGTGACAATTCCAGTTGTTGCCTTGCTGAACTGCCCTGTTTTCCTCCTTTTAATGGAACAAGACGGTGGGCCATGTTGCCTCCCTGCTTTTAAGTGCAGAATGGCTGAAAGTAGCACAAGCACCAGCTAAATCTTAACTGATACATGTTAAGTGTGGAGGAGGACTAAAGTATTTCTGTGCCTCCTGCTCCCCGAGGTGCCACTTGGAGTGAACCTGGCATGCCTGGAACTGCCCCGGGTTCTGGACAGAGCAGGGAAACGATCACCTACTGGTATAATTCTTAGTAGAAGGGATTGAAGAAGTTACGGGCAGCTGTCACTCTCCAGTGACTTTTACTGACCAAGAATAACTTGAGGGAGCTAATAGTCTGTGTAGATAGACCAGGGAAATTTCTTGGGGTCACAGGGAATTTGGGTTCTTTGTTCTCTTCTTAGCTTTGTGAGACCCCAGTCAGAAGGGTTAGTTAAGCAGGAACTCTGTGTGGAGAAATTTTCTCATTATATAAGATCATCCTGGAGGAAAGGATGAGTTAGCCTCTTGGATCAGCTCTTCATAAAGCAGTGACAAAACTCTGGTGACTGCATTCATTGGAAAATAAGGAACAACCTGCTGTTGTCTAAACCACTGGCATGGAAAGAGGCTTGTCCTGCAGGCAGGATGAGGGTGTCAGGTCACTGAGGTGTAATTTCAGAAGAAATTCAATGTGGAGAGTGGATGGTTTGGGATGTTGACATGGGACCTTTCCCAGCTAAATCACCGGTGTGAATTTCAGCCCAACTCAGTAATTACTGATAGCAGTTTGATGATCCCCACAAAATGTGCCTCAGTCCAATTACTAGCTGAGAGATATTAAAATCATATAAAAGCTCACCGGGAACCATAGATGTCCAGTGTCTAGAGGGAAAAGGATTGTTTTGCATGACTAGAGTGCCAGCTGCAAAGGCGTCAGGAAAAAGAGCCTGGTTATTTGGAAAATGGTTTGGTGGCAACATTGTCTGGGCCTTGTTGTCTCCTGTGGTGGCTTCAGTTGTTGGCCTAGTGGAAAGTGGCTATGAAACTGTTTTGCTGTTGTTTGAGCATGGTCTTACGGTCATTTCAAGCTACTGTGAGAAACTTGCTGCTCTCAGAAGACTATTCTGTTTCTTGAACTCTAGAGATTGTGCAGCTGCCCCGTGAGCTGAATCGGTTCAGCTATCTGACTGAAATTTAACCCTATCAAAAAATGAATGTATTTTTTATCAGTAGGATTGATGAGCTGATGTGACTTGCAGCCCTACTGCATGGGTGTGGGTGCCAAGTCGAGGTAGGTGCTGGGAGTGTCTGGCTGGGCAGATCTTAAGCTGTTGTTACTGTCTTGAATGGATTGGTACTTTCAGCTTACCTAAGTGATGTCTACCGACAGCGTGCAGTTCATCCACCTGCCTGCTATCTCTTGACTTCAGAGTATTAGCATGCTGATAAAATCTCTGACATTGACATCCAGGGTCTTTCTCTCCAGGAGAGACAGATGTATACTTCTTTTTGTCAGAAACTTGCTTTTTATTTCTTGGCAGAATCTTAACCTTAAAATAATTATTGAACTGGGGATTGTGGTTCAAAAGCCCATATCTATTATATCTACTGGATCTTTCACTTTGGCATTTGTCAAATTCAAAGGAATAAAGGTACATTATTTACCTTTACAAAGCTGTGCTGCTTTGTTCTGTGGGAGTAATAATACTGTTGCAAATACTTGCTTGTCTTTTCTTTTAACTGGTCTCAGTGTACAGCCTCTTGACTCAAATAAATCTTTATGAACTGTAATCCTTGAATTACACTTGTTTGTTCTGTGGTGTCTATATCTTAATATCATTCACCTGCTGTGGGATAGGAGATCCAAATGAGGTCAGTGTTCCAAAACCCCGCTGCTTTGTTTTTAAGCTTTTCCTCAGAACTGCTAACATCCTTAAATTGTCTTTTCCTTAGAGACTTCTCCATCTGCAAGCAACTTCTTGATTTCCCATGAGAGAGTATCCCTTGACAAAGAATTTCCGATTATTCTCCTTAAAGAGTAATGAAACAAAGTACTTAACTCCTATGCAGACTTCTCAATAGATTTAATTGTCTTCTGTCCTTCTTAGTTTAAGAAAAAATTCTTCACATCCTTGTACTCATTTTCAGAAATTTCTCTTGAATAATCTTAACGTTTCTCCTATTATTTTTTTTAATAATTTCCTTGACATAATTTGTTGTAAACGTCTACTTTCTACCTTTCTTTTTGGGTGCTTGAACTTGCTGTTTTTCACCCTTGAGTTGTGCTGCTTTCTTGTCTTACATACCTTCTGATACAGTGGTCTTGCTTCTTAGCTTCTGAGATCCAGTAACAGATGATTATTAGTTGAGGAGGACATGTACCAGAGAGGGCACAGGATGCTTCCCATGGTCTCTGGGATTCATAAGGTGGTAGTTTTCATAGAATTGGTAGAGGTTCTGTTCTGTGTGAAAAAAAGAGATAACTGTGGTGATAGAGAACATCTTTGGAGAACACAGAAAACTGAGTTCATCAGCAATTGTGTTTTAAAGATATCTTTAGACTTTTCATACTATGTTTTCGCTGCACAGTATTTATTTGCTTTGACATGAAGGTTGCTAAATTCAGAGTGACTCTTTCAAGGCATTGCCTACTCATGAAAATGTATTGCTGTGATTGTGTTGCTTTACCTCTGTCCTGATAGTTGTATGCTAGCATAGCATTTTATATTGTTCTTTGTATTTCTGTTTCCTAAATGTCTTGACTCAAAAAACTTCAGATGGAAAAAAAAAAAAAAGAAAGCACCTCACTATAGGCAATGCTAAAACCTTGAGTGTTCCTGCTCCTTAAATAAAAATGTCTGCCCTTCTAAATGAGTTGGAAGATGATGACCTTGGTTTCCTTACCCATTCTTCAGGCCCAGAATTGAGTTTTCAGGCAGTTGCCTCCTAGTTACTGTGTAAGACCGTTCTTTTTCAGATCTCTTCTGCAGAAGGGCAAACACTCAGGGGAATGATGACATGACAGCAATCCTAGGCTGCTGTAAAAGCACACAATATCTCTTTTTCTCCTTTTTTTCTTTTCCTTGTCCCTCTCGACTGTGACATTTGTCCTGCTGGCTGAAATCAGAAACAGATCCTATTTGGGTTTCCTGCTAGATTTGAACATGCACTGTTTCGGGATGGATATGTCTTCATTATTTTTACTCTTACCATGAATGAGTCTGTACTGGATGTTTTCAATCACAATTGACCTTCAGCGAGATACGGATCTTGAGAGTGAGCTGACAAAGAGTAATTGGGAGAAGATACTGGGCTATCAAAAATGTGCTTTCTCTGTAGCCTGCAGCTTTTAAGATTCCCATTGCTAAAATTTTAACAGGATGGCTCTAACTGTATGTTAAGCCTGATGGATGAAGAAGATATGCCCTCTGGCATGGTGAAGGAGCCATGTCTCTTTTTTTTTTTTCCACCCTGTTCTCGGGGGATAGAAGAGATTTACTTATGATAGACAGGTACTGGACTATATTGAGTGATTTCTATGTGGGGTGCTCCATGCAGTGATACATTTCCAGTCTGCTCAGGGTTTTTTTCTGCTAATGACAATGTCATTGCTGTCTTTAGCAGACCAATAGGAACTGCTGCTCCCAAGTCACAGTGTCAGGGTTTGGAGCTGGGAACGGCAAGATAGATATTACACACTGGCCTGTTCTAAAGAGTTTAGAAAGATTTCGTAACTATACCTCACACCCCTCCCTTTCTTTTAAGTTCTGTAATCCAGCAAGTTGCTTTTCAGCAAGGAAAGAAACTATGTATAATTATCCTTGTTGTACAAGTGTGTAACTGTGGGGAAGGTTAAGTGATTTGCCCAGAACCACAGGGAAGTGGACTGCTATAGAAAAAATGGTATTTCTAGCTCTCTGTCCTGTGCTGCTCCTCTTCACTGAGTTATATCACTGACTGGTTTATGTAAGCTGGTTTTATTTGCTTTGAGATGGAGAGGGGTGAAGGTCTTTCTGCACCAAGTTGTATGGAAGCCCAGACTGGATAACCACTCTGAAACTGGAGTTCTAACGTGGTATTGGCTGGTGCATTGACTCAGAAGAAGAAACCACAGTTGCACTTAGCAGGAGCTCTTTTCCATGGAGAGACTTTATAAACCAAAAACCTCCAAGTCAGTGGAAACCTGGTAATACACTGCTTAAAATGTGCTTCTTGACAAAGTAAATGCAGATTATCCTTATGTAGGGCCTCAGCTTGCAGCCTAGTAACTTTCAGTCAGATACTGTTTTCATTAAAATGAATAAATAAAAATAATGGTGTGTTGCATTACTGCAAAACACTTGAAAATGTAAGATTGAACCTTCCTCAGCTTGAAGTTACCCTTCCATTATTGATTCCCTTGGCTTTTTTTTTTTTTTTTTTTTTAAATTAGCAGCAGCAGCAGACAGTTGTTGTCTTTTGAAAGCAGTCCACTCTTAATCTGATGGTGCAACAGTACTGTAATCCCCTAGTGCTCCAGAATAGACTGATACATTTCAGGTTAATAGCAAGCCCCGTCCCCAAACATAAAGTTAGGCAAGGCATCAGGTAACTCCCAGGGTTGCAGAGAACAGGCCACAGGGCACTTATTTGGTGATGGCTCATTTTGAGGTTAGATTTAGGTTGGGTTTTGTCTGTTCATACCCAGGTGTCGCTGGCACAGCTGGGCCTGTCTGTGCAGACAGCCGGTGGCAGGGAAGCGGTGGCAGCTGGCAGAACAGAATTGCCGGCCCCCCCGTGTGCTTGTTTCTGATGGGAATAGGCCCCCAGTATGCTGTGGTGTTCCACTCCTCGCTTGCCTTTTGTTTCCATAGATTAGAGCAAGAGACAAAAAGTGGAGATCTCTCTCAAAGGCTGTTTTCTCTTAGCACCAAAGCATTACTTGGAGTAAATTATTCACACCTCCATAACGCGATCTCCCTCTCCTTCTTTAGGCCTTATCTATGCTTGTGATTTGCCCCAGTCACAGCCATTAGTTCCTGTTCAGCAGAGCCACAGCATGGGAAGACAGAAACATAATTTTCTTTGTGCAGATTTATACCAATTTCTGTTAATGATGCTGTACTGGTAGCATAGGGAAGTGTATCTGCTTTCACCACCTTCTGCTTTACCACTGACACCTTCTCCCATCTAGACTGGGCTTTTGTGCTTCAGTCAATTGTAAGAGTTCACCAAGGCAGTGTGGCTTAGAGAAGGGGCTCCAGCCCTGGATCCAGCAGCCTGGATTCTGATTCCTGGTTTTGCCCTAGATTTGATGTGTGACAATGAGCAAATCGTGCTTTCTCCCAAGCATCTGTTTCCTCAGCTGTAAAATGGGAGAATGACATAAGCTGATTATATAGCCCTTTGAGGTGGGTAAGTGTGCTTGCTACTGTGGACAAAGGAAAAAACAGTATTAAATAAAAGTTGGATAACCTAGTGGTTTTTAAATGTTCTGGTTAAGATATTTTCTAATCCTGTTTATTTTTTCTAAGAGAAGCATGGGGGTGTATTAGCACAGACCAGCGAGGAGGAGCTGCTTTGGAGTGTTGCATGCCACCACCTCAGCACACAAAACAAACTGTGCTGTACTTCATGGTGAAGCTTTTTTGGAGGGATGCAGGGAGGATGTTAGCCTCCACTGTGGATATAGAGCTGGATTTGGCTGTGACCAGTCTTGCTGGTAGCTGGTATTTTTTGTGACTGCCATCTTTTCTCAGGTATTTCAGCTTAAATGTGCCTTTCAGGAGTAATTTTATGGCTATTTTGGTTCTGAGGAAAAATGCAAACATGACTGAAGGAGTAGACTGGACACAGATGCTCGATTTTTGCAGACGCTGTAGCAATAGCACGTTTGCCCTGAGAAGTATAAAGTGGCTAACTCGTATCTCCTGGGTACTAACGTGCAGAAGTCTACCTGGCCTTACAGAATTTTTATTTGAAACTGTAAACCCAAGCAGCTAGGCTAACTGCCCTCTGATAGCTACTCTGCCACTACCTGTTGCATCTTTGTTACTCAGCTGACAAGTAACATGTATATTTTGCAAGAAGATGCTATAGACTATGCAAGAGACAAGGAGCTTCTCTGTGATAAGGATGAATTTGCTGGCTTGGAACTGGGCTTCAGTGTTTGTTTTGAACCTCACTGTTAAAAAACCGGATGCTGAGCTTTTTCTTTAATGTCCATTTAATCCTTCCTTAACCATAATTCACATTGTCCTAATCCAAAGCTACTACGTTGCAAAGCATGAAAGCTGTGAAAGGAACTTTTCATTAATTGTTCACTCACTTTTTCTGTATGACTTCTGTTTCCTTTGCAGAGTGTTTTTGTTTGCAGCTTGATCTCATACCCATTTCAGCCAGTATTAAAATTCACATTGACTTAATTGGGTGTTGCCAGTGTTAACTGTATTTTCCACAGAAATCCTGCTGTTGCTAGCCTGCATTCAGTGTTGTTCACTTAGTAAAGGAAATTGTGTCTAATAAATAAGAAAAGATGTGTGCTTTAGGGAACTTTGGCCACTAGTTTCCTAAATTGCTTTCACTGCTTGATTGCATGGAGTTGGGTAGCAGTTGGGATTTTTAGGGGAAAACCTAGTATAATAATAAGATTAACAGTTCTTTAGACTCAGAAACTTGCCTTTAAATTTTCCTCAGAAGTACCTAGAATGTATTAGGGCTGGTGTTAAGAAAAACAGTATCATGTAACTCTGTGACAGTCCTTGCATTTCTCTGTGTGTTTAGGCTTCTTGTCTGTAAAATAAGCGTAACTGTAATCCTTTGTCTCAGAAGAGCAATGAGTATTCACGCAGTAGGTTCTTGTTTTACCAACAGTTGCTTGCAAAGAGGAAAAGTATTGAGAAGTTATTTTGTGCTGTGCAGAGCTCCTGGAAGAATGATGATGTACAGCATTTTAACGTGCTTTCTTCCATCATTTTCCCCCTCCTCTTTCTGTGCTAACTCTCCTCTTAAAGCCGTAAGGCTGCTGAATCCGGTCTCTTTCGGATTTGCGGGAAAATTAATTGTGTGTGACTTAAGAGCTCTGCCTACTCTTAATTGAAGGCATAGAGGACTGAAGCTTTGAAGAAAGCATAATTTTTCCCTAAATGTTTCCCAGTCATTTCAACTGAGTAGATGTTAATGAAAACCAGCATTCAAACAAACAAACAACCCCCCCTTCCCCAAATTAAAAATCATCTGAGTAGAGCCCATTCCTGTCACATACTAGGCATTATCCAGTGCCCCTTTTAAATAGGCAGTGCCTAGCCCCAGTGGTAGAGAAGTGTTTAAGCTATGAATTACATTGGGTAAAATTTCAGCATTCTTTTTCTAACTTTCAGATGCAAAAAGAAAACGCAGCACAGACAGCTATTCATCAGATTCGTGGTTAGACATGGATGAAGAATCTTGTGATGCCCATATCCGGGAGGAGAAGGATGACAGCTTGGATAAGAACTCTAAATCCTTGGTGGATGGCTCCTCCTCACCCAACAGCACACACTCAGAAGGGAAGGAGGGTGCAGGAAGAAAACAAAAAGCCACAGTAATGAGATACCTAAAAAGAACTTTGTCTAATGAGTCAGATGACAGCGTAAAATCAACGACCCCCACGGACTATCCCAAAACACCAACGGGGTCTCCAGCTACAGAAGTTTCAACCAAATGGACTCACCTCACAGAATTTGAACTGAAGGGTTTAAAAGCCCTGGTGGAAAAGCTTGAATCTCTCCCAGAGAACAAGAAGTGTGTTCCAGAAGGCATTGAAGATCCGCAGGCTCTCCTAGAGGACATGAAGGTGGGTGTGATAGCTTGCTGATCCACACAAACTATGTTCTGTGGGCATAGAAGACAGCAGGAGATCAGAAAGCAAGTTCTGCAGCAGAGGGATGGCAGCTTGTGTGTAGTGACCAGCTCATATCGGCCTGCTATGCCACAGAGGGGGAAATTATGCCTTTAACAAAAGCCATCTCCACTCTGGGGAGATGGCTGTTTGCAGTCTGATTTAATTGATGCAGTCCTTTCTGACTGTTGTAACCATGGCCAAAAGTTTAGATCCTCTCATAGTTCAGCACTTGCTATGTCCCATGTGTAAATACTATACCTCAAAAAGTCTATTTCTATTTATAGTCTTAATCTGCCCTTTTTGGTCTAGTGTCTTTCTGGAGTATATCTGATTAACTGACATAGGAAATGTAAATACTTGATTGTAATTCAGAAGAGATATTGTCTAATGTTTTCAGTAGGGTTTTTTTTTTTTCTGTCACCTTTTTCATTTTCTTTTCCTCCATTGCCCTCTATAGGTTGATAATTATTCTCCACTGGTACGATATACTGATTTTGGAGGTGGTGTGGGGAGTGAATGCTCACTAGTGACAGAACTTCTCTTCAGGTTTTTAGCATACTTTTTTTTTTTCCTAGTCCAAGTGAAGTTAAGCATCTGTTTATATCCTGTTTAAGTCAGTGGGATATAAAACTAACCTTANGACTTTAGGAGGAATTTATCCCCAAGACCAACATGGTCTTGCTACTTCGAGTCCCAACCCTGCCTCTGATCTGTGGCATCCCTTTGGACTACTTGGTTAGCTTTTCTGTGTCTTGTTTTACATTGTATAAAGTAGGCATCTTTATCTTTTTTTTTTTTTTTAACAAAGTTGAGAGGAGCATACTCTTGTAAATTTGCTGGGAGTTGTCCAATAAGGCTAAAATAGTCAGCGTGTCCTCCACAGGTCCAGTACCATAGCAATTTGGCCTGATTTGGAGCTATGAGTAGTGATTCGTGGTCTTGTGTTTGGACTGCTAGTTTTGTGCTGTTTCTGTGTATAGTGTGGTTCTTCAGCTACATACATTCTATACACGAGCTGTGTAAGCCAAAGTCTGAGGGGGAAAATACATATTTATATGTAAAAGAGGAGCCTGTACTTCCTTAGTGCAAGTAGCGTAATAGCCACATAGAAGCGGCTTTAAAGCTAGTTAAAGAATACTGAACATATGCATTGTGCAGTAGAACCATCTTCCACAATCTTGGAGCCTGGAATTGTGATACATGGCACTCATTTTGGTAAACCACAAGAGCTCAGAAAGTCTCTTCTTGCAAAGTCAGCCACTTTGTATATGACGGTGGACGCACATGCCCAAAGTTGTGGCTGTAGATTCACTGGCTTGCTTTGTGATCAGTCATCTTCTAATCAGAAATCAAAATGAAGCTTTAAGATCAGGAGTTGAATTTGTGGTGAAGGAGAAAGAATGGTAGGGTTACTTTTCCAAGCTTGATGCACAGAGCAAGTTTCACTTAAAAATAAACTGCCCCTTCTTGAAATCCCCGAAAGGGGTACAACACATAATAGGTGGTGCAGATGTTCAGAGTATGATCATGCATGCTCTTTTGATGACATACTCCAATGCACTGTGAGACATCTTAGTAGAACATGGCAAGATACCGTATGTGAATCTGGTTTAAAGCACCGTGTAGGAGTGTATGCTTTCTTATTCCTTTCCAGAGCAGTGGATTCACTAGCTACAGAGATGGAGAACTGCAAATGGACATTTAAGAAAAAAAACCAAGTCATGCCCTTTTTGGTGATACTGTGCTTTAACTGGTATTGAGCGGGCATCTGCCACTTTATCTTGTGCATCTTGCAGAGTTGCAGCCTTGATGTTCCATCTCCTTTGATAACTACTGCTCCTAAAGTTTCTCTCCTTGCCGGCACACACTGTAACCATCAGGATGTAGCCCAACATCTGGATATTTATGGTTCCCTGCTGGTTAAAGAGCCCATGACCACATCTAAACATCATGCATGCTGCAGAATTGTTTTCTCTGGAATCACCTCTGTATGTTTGGCAAGCCTGTGACTGATTGGTCAGAGCAAGACCTTTTAAAAGGATGTTAACTCAAATGTTTTCTTGAAGTGTCTAAAGAACTGTTAAAGAACTTTCTTACCCATCTTTTTTACAACATTGGCCCACATTTAAGGCAGCCCTCAATTTTCAGAGAATGGGAGTTAATGCAGCATAGTAAATTAATTAAAGCCTATATAGTCTGTTTCCTCCATAACTCTCCCTACAGCTGCATAATCCACTTGCTTGGTGCTCTGAAGGAATTGAGGCAGTTAGGGTGAGTTGTACTCAGATCAGTGGTTGCTTGAGTAGGCTTCCTCTCAAGTCAGGAGTGGAGCCCAGGACTCCCCACATAGGCCTTCCCTTTGCTCATCAGCAAATTTTCTGAGGCAGCGACTGACAAGATGTGTCCCATTCCCATCTAGAGTTGGGACCCTGGATGCAGCAACCCATTACTCCTTTCTACTGCTGTGTTTGTTGACATGGTGGAGAACAGTGCAGTGGAGCCAAAGCATCCTATCTCCTTGTAACCCATGTGATACCGAAGCATGATGTTTTATCCAGTTTATTGGCTTTAAAAAAAAAATCAAACCCAAGTGTATCAGTGTACGTTTATGGCTTCTACCTTCAAAGGATAGAGCATGCTGATGGAAAAGCTGCCAAGTGACTGCTTTCAGCCCCTTGAGCATACATCTAGCATAATGGTCCTTGCAGGATTCCTGTATTACTTGGTGTGCAGAATGCAGCTATTCAGTATTTTGTTCCATCCTTGCTCTTCAGTGTGACTCAGGTGTGTCATACTGTTCAGACCCTCAGCTGAACATGGTGATACGAAAAATTCCCTTGGGGTTCCCAGTGATACTTATCACTACCGTAGTCATGTGCTTCACGAGTGGTAATTGATGAGCTGTTGTTATCTCTGGTTCACAGGTAGGGAACTAGGGTGCAAAGAGATTAAGATAAAAGTGACCATCATTTTGGATACTGGCTTTGCATGCCACGGATGTGATTTTCAGAAAAGTTAGCATTATTTAAGAACGGTAGGTGGAAAAGATAATTTTAATGGTATTGAAACTGTAACTGCTTAACATTTCTGCAGAGCAAAAGTTCTGATCTTTAGCATCCAGATCCCAAGCCAGGCGTGAGGAAGAGCAGGAACATAAAATTCATGACTGCCTGTGGAAACTTGATTTAAAAGGTTTGCCCTGTGTCACATAGAGACACAATGGCAGAGGAAGAAGTACAGTCCATTTTTCCAGAATGGTATTTATCTCCTTGACCACTAAATCATACTCCCTGTTACTTTGCTACTAGTTTTCCAACTTGTACAGAAAATAATGTGGGGGGTTTTGCTGATAGCATTAGCAGTAGAGTGAGTAGAAGCCTGGCACCTTTAACTCACCCCGATGAATATCCAGAGTTCCAGACATCTGTGTGACTGAATGGAGGCAGAAATCTTGCAGAAGCAGCTGTGCAGATCATATGTGCTGTGACTGTATTCAACTATATTCACAAGGTTTTTTTCATGGGCAACCTGACTTTCGGGCGTGTGAGGTATTAATAATACATCCTATAAAAAGTACCCTTTTTGTGCACCCATTTGAGAGTTATTTTTAACAAAGGCATAGCAAGAACATGCTCTGACAGAAAGTCTGAAAGCTCTTGCTCTGCTTGGGAAGTCTTAAACAAGTTTCTTCCTGAAGAAAATAAATATGTGTTTATTGCAGCAGTTTTATTTCTTAAGGAAATACACTCAGGAACTTTTCTGTATGACATTCAAGTCTGTCTTTGTGCTTCAGTAAGATAATTAATGTTTTCAGAAGACAGGATATGGGTAGCTAAACTGGAGAAGGGAAACCATTTTATTCAGTGATGTGAAGTTTCACAGAACAGATCAGGGTAACTTGCAAAGAATCCATGCTTCCCCATCTGACTAAGAATACACTGAAGGATGGTCAACTGATTACTGCTCTTAGTGGTAAATACAGCTACAGCTATATACAGCTATTTAATGTCAGCTAGGTGAGACTCTTTGAAATAAAGTAATTTATTTTCCTTATGAGAAGGGAGACTGAAAACTAAACTAAGCCTGTGTAAATTCCTTACATATCATCTAAGCTCCTAACGAACTGCGACTATCTAGTGGGGGGGGACACAGCAATCTAGAAGCGCCAAGCTAATGCCTCTACAGATTGAGAACCCGTTTATCACCATGATGGAGTGCAGCAGCACAAGGGAGGCTTATTTGCAGAGTATAACACAGGCCTCACTTGGGGAGCGGGTCAGCTCTTCCCTCAGCTCAAACAAGGAATTAAATTATTGTCGGCTGCAGCTCTGCTGTACAGGCACTGTATTGCATGAGACCTGTGTTCACCACCAAAGGAGCTTCTCAGAGGCCTCCAAACAGTGATTACTGACAGGAGTGTTCGCTCCGTAGCAGATGGCATCTGAACAATCGGCCAAGGAGATGCAATGTTCTCTGTATCCAAATGTCTGCGGATGGGCTCTGTGTGAGCTGTGTGTGCAGCAAATATGAGGGGAAATTGTTGTACAGATAAACATACACTCCCTGAGAGTACTCAGCTGACCCAAGTTGCAGAAGCACAGAAGGCTTGGCGGTATAATTGTTGGCAGGGTGAGCAGCCAGAAGACACTGCGGCTGTTGCCCTCACATCCTTGCTGTTGGTGTTACTGTTGGAGGCACATGCAGCCTGCAGTATACATTCCATATATACATGCCCTGAAATGAAATATGAAACAGTGCAACATCTCTGGCTCTGAATTTTAAGTAGCAGCTGAACTGTTGGAAAAGTACCTACACTGATGAGGAAGAAAAGGAGGGAAAAAAAATCGCTGAGAAGTAATTTTACTTAGATGGTGGCCTTGGGGATTGGAAGAATTTCATGGTGTGGCTTCTCTGCTTCATAGTTAGCTACCAAATAGTATGGCAGTGTACTAAAGATGCAACTGGGGTGGACTTATGCATGAAGAAGAGAACAGAGTGGTAACCATCTTACTCCTTGGTGAAGTTTGCACCCCACATCATAGGACGAGTAAAGCTGAGCAGACCTTTGATTGTGACAGTCTGCATCCCACATTAAACACCCTGGCAGTGATACTTGTCTGTGTGCAGCCTCTGATTTCAGCACACAACATTTCTGTTGTGTTACCAGCAGGATGGTAATTCCTTTGCTGCTGTTGGAGAAGAGGATTGTGAGATCTGCCTCCTAATAATGCCACAGACCTTCCCCACTTCAAAGCAAAAATGCTGCTGCTCTTCAGAATGGACTGTGGAAGTCCATTAGGGCAGAAGAAACTCAGTTTGAAGAACAGAGTTTGTCAAAAATCCGCAACTCCTTGGCAGCAGGAGAAGATTCTTGTGCAAGACAGATGATATCTACTGAAATATGTTCTTACTTTTTCTTGCCAAGAAATCTTACCCCCTTCTCATTGTGATGACAGGAAAAAACCTCCCGCTACAGAATGCATTTCAGGAGAGTCATTCCTTGCTGTGCTTTTGAAATTAATGGCTAAGCTGAATTCTTACATACTTAATCAGTTTCTTTCCTTCATACCTGCTTTTGTCACCACAGCCTTCAAGTGTAATGAATTGGGCAGCCTTGTGCCCAATGAGCATCACATTGTTTTGTCTAACTAGAGCCCCATGGCTTTTCTTTGTCTTCGTTTTTTTTAAGCAGGTGAACAAAAGTCTGCCTTCTCCAGCCTGTTGTGTGTTGACACTTGACACTACGGTCAGTGCAGCTGTGGCTTGGTTAGGGTTCTGCTGCTCAGACATCCGTTGTTTTCAGCTGGCTGAGATGATAAACTGCCATAGTTTTACATTTCTTCTTGGATAATATTTTCATGTGATACATATGATAACAAACCTTCATTATCTTGCCAAGTTCTTGGCGTATACTCTGCTTTCTATTGAACTCGGAGTCTCTGACAATCATTAGTGGAAATGTTAAGGTTTTCTGTCTTACAAGCTTTCAAATCTTAAGAGTAGCAAAGTAAAGAAGGATTAGTTTGCCCTTTGTTTGTATGGCTCTCAACCTGCTACCTTGTTCTGGAGAATTTTGGCTTTGCTATTGAGAATACAAAAGACCTCCATTTTTAGGATCAAAAACTAACTTTCAAAATGTTCAGCTCATGTTCGGTTCAGCTAATGTAGTGATCACTCTCAAAATAAAAAGGACATGAGAAAATAGGTTGTCACTTAACCTCAGCCAAGAGTTAATTTGCCAATGACTAGTCCGTGTGTAAAAGTTGTTAGCCATTTCACCTGAAGAGTGGTACGCTACAGACTCTCCATCACGGTCAGGTTGGAGCAAGCTGTGTTTTGCTCCTCACCAGCCAGGCTGTACCTATGCAATCTCCTGAGTGCAGCCACAGTGCCAGGCTGATGAAACTGGGCTTGTACTGGTATTGCTTACTTTGGTCATTGGTGCTGCTTCTGGACTAACAAGTATCCAGAACAGCCTTACTAGTATGATTGTATCTGAAGAAGCAGCACTGTGCTGGTGCTATAGTGTCTACTAGTAAAGCATCTCTCATTTAAGCACAGACTGGGGAATTGGCCTGAATCCGGCAGGTTGCCTGAGCCCCAGGGAGAGAAAGCCAGCCCCAGGGAGAGAAAGCCAGCCCCAGGGACACTCATCCAAACCCTAATTTAGATGCTAGTCTGCCTGCTCAGGCTCTTGGGGCCTGCAACATGCCATCATACTCCAGGCTTTAGTTGCATGATTAACGAGGAATTCCAAGTGCCCTTCGTATTAAAACACTTACTGTATTTTAAGCTCTTTTTGTACAGTGTGTGAAATTTCTAATTATTAAAGCTCTACACTGGGGACTGACAGAGCCTGGTGCCTATTGTCTAATTAAGCTTTTTCAAGAAGTCGGTGTACTTGGAAGCAACACAGTTGAAATTCATTGTCCGGGGTTATCTCCTAAATTCTGTTACAAGGTAATTTCCAACCTGCAGTTCTTGTTTGTTTTATTGGAGCATTTTTTTCCCTTTTACCTGTTAGTGCTTATTTGGTCTTCAGTTTTCAGCAGCACAGCAGAATCCTCCTTCCAACTCGTTTTTTTGTTTTCATTTGTTGTCTTTTTCAGCTACCTGAACTCCAAATGAAAAGCTCTGTAGCTAGGTTAGTAAGTACATAGAGTCATGGGAAGTGAGCGTGGACTATTCCCAACTGCACAATTGAGTACGCTTACACCTCTGTGTTGAGTTACATGGTCATGGGAGTGATTCACAGCAGTAAATGCTGTGTAAGCCAGTGCAACCCACTCATGAAATTTCTAGGGCAGTGCATCAAAGCAAAAGGATTTCGTGGGGGCGGAAGGGAGGGAGAGAACAATCTTTCTTCCTTAGTACTATACTGTCCGGAGTCAGATCCTTTCCTAGTGAATAGTCAGGAACCTGAATGCCTTACCCGGTCAAATAAAGTGAACTAGATTACAACAGCTCTAGACTGCCCATCAGTGTGGAAAGGCGGCCAGTGGAAATGATGGTGCTCTTGAATTGCCACGTGCAAAAAGATGAAAGGTTGGAGTGCACGCGTCTATATCGAGACTTACCTGAATGTTCAGGCATCAGAGGATTGTTCTAAACTGCACAGCTGATGCCCTGTGACTGCAGAAATCACGGTGGCAGAGCAGATGTTTCTCAGGTCTTTTGTAGACTTGATGAGGAGAGGAGGTGTTGGTTGTGATGACTGGGGGGGTCATTTGGGATTTAGTGAGCTGGAGTTTAAAGGGAGAGGTGATACTGGTGTTGGACTGATACCAGTGGAAAAACATGAGTCTTTTGGACACACCAATTTTAAAGAAGTCTGTAATGTTTTAGGTGATTCATGGCTGATTTTGCTGTCTTGCTTTGCAAGAAACTTCACATCTTGGATCTTAATGACAGGTGCGAGAGTTTCAGTGTGAATTGGAAGTTTCGAAGAAAAAGTAACTTGCAGAGATGTAACCAGTCAGCAAAGATCTTGTCACCCTATCTTTCATCAGAGGGAGTATTTTCTCCTGTAAGTCTCTGCACTCTTCAGTTTGAGAAGTATTTCTCTGGCTAATAAAGGCCTTTTAATTTGCAACAGAACATACTGAAGGAACATGCTGATGATGACCAAAATCTTGCCATTTCGGGTGTCCCTGTGGTCAGCTGGCCCAAGAAGACTACAAAGGTAATGAGACACAATTACTTACTAATCATTGTTGTGCTAGGTCTTGGTGTTTGTTTATCTATAATCTGACAAAGTGCTGTATATGGTACTTTGGCAGCCGACAGCATTTTTAACGCGAAAAGTTATTTTTAATGGTTTTATGATGACGTGTTGAAGCAGAACACAAAAGTGCCTCAGCAGGGAGAGATCATTTCCATTTAAAAATAATTTGCTTGGGCCTTACTTACCAGTGTAAAACTTTGATATGTCTTGGTCATTTACTAGTCATGGTTAAATCTAAAAATGTTGATGCAACATTTTGTGTAAAATTAAATGATGTGTAAGTCCTACAAACTGCTCACTGAGTAAGCACTCTCTCATCTGGATGAGAGGATATTTTTTCTCTTCTACTGAGACCTCCTGAATTCTCTGTACAAGTGTGCCACTGTAACTTTGGAGGGTTGTTTTCTGTCCCTGTATCTTCATTTTTCCTCCTATATATAGGAGTAATTCTCTTCACTTTGCAGGAAAATTATGAGGCTTGCTTCATTAATGCTTATAAAGAGTTTGAAATAATTAACTCAAGAATAATGTCAAAAGGCTGGATGTTATTTATAACAGTGGTATGTTTACCACACTCCAGTTATTCAGTGTGCTGTAAAAGCAGCTTTGCTTCTTTAGAAGATGTCTCATCGCTTCTATTTTTACTTTAATTTTTCACTGAATTAGTTTTATAATACATAATTTCTTTAGAAATGCTGAAAGGGTCAGTCAGATTAAATCAGGCTTCCATCTGAAAGTCTGTTGTTTTTATCATTGTAAATAACTTTCAAATAATTAACTGAGTGAATTATTTTCCCTGTTCTCACTTTTTGTGCTGGTGCACTTGCCATGGCTTTGCATATGATCACTTGTAGCCACAAGAATTTGCTGTTTTCAAATGGGAAGTAGGAGACCATAAAAATCAAACTGCCAGAGGAGAGTTGGGCAGAATGAGCATATCGTGTTCCTTCTTGGTTTCTTTTTGGGTTTTAGCTGAGCATGTTTCAGATAAGTTATATCTTGTTAAATACGTATTTCCCTTTTAGCTTGTAATAAATCCATGGGAATATGCTTTTATGTTTAAAACATTTGTTTAAAAACAACAGTGGAAAACCTTGAGAGAAATAGGTGTCAGATTCTCCACTCCACTGCTTTGATAGCTGCTGTTCCTTCATCAGTCAAGTATACTCTAGGCATTGAATAAAGCAAAATCTTGTGACCACAGGAAAGCTGCTGTGTGAAATGTATAAAACAAAACTAAGAAACAACTGACTCTTGTGCTGTATCTTTTAAGCTTGTGGTAGAAGTGAGGATCTGAGTGTTTTGAGGCCTTTATAAGCTGTGGCATTTTGCTAATGTTCCTGTTCACTTTATTTTGGAATCCTTGATAAATGGTTCATTTCTTACATTTTATTTCTGTGTGTTGGCAACATAACTGTAACTATAAAAGATTTGTATTTTTTGTGACTTAAGTCTTACTGCTCTTTGCAAAATCCATCTTGCTGGCTGCAAGGGTTTTTTGCTGGTTTGTTTTTTTTTTTTAACTTTCAGGTGTTTATTTTCCTTTAGCCTTTCTGAAAGCAAAAACTTCTAGAAGGCATCATTCCCAGTGCTAAGGTACAATAACAAACAATTAAACACATCGGCTAATAACAAATATGAGGAAAACTTTCACAGAAAGTCAGGCTTCAGATTGAAGTTTGGAAATAAACCAAAATTTGTAACAGAAGAAATCCTTTCACCATTCTCTTCATATTTACTTTTCTTAATCTGTGATTAGTTTGTATTATGTCTTATGTTTTAGTTAAAAGGTACACATGCAGCTATGGCTGAATGTTTCCCAAAAGGAGTTTGTTGTGCTTCTAATTGGCAAATGTCCGTATCATCTTACAGCTATTTCCCTTGTCTGGGAACAGAGGCCAAGCGAGCAGGCTAGGAAGACACGTCTTGCTTAGAGTTGAGCCTTTGAGTCCCAAATTAAAATTTGTTGTTGGAAAGACAATATAGGGGAGATTTGTATAAAGGCAGTGTTAGTAGTTAAGCTTGGTTATTTCTCCTTTGTTCCCTGTATGTCCTGATAATGAAATAGAAGATTTTACAGACAAGAAAACCCTTAGGGAGGGGGAAACTCCCTTTAAAATTGGATTGTAGCTGGTGGAGCAAGTCTCTGTGGCCAGAAGATTCCATGAATGTTGAGTAGAAGGCAGGGGAGTAAAACCTACCAGTAATTTTGCTTTCTGTACTATTGCTTTTGTAGTATATAGGAGAAATGCCAAATACTTAACAGTGCCTTTCCTGAGATCCTTGTGTTCAAAGGGAGTGGCAGATACAGTACAGCATAGTACCAGCTATTGTGGGGCTTGTAAGAAGACATTGTAGCTGGTATATCAGCTTCCAGGGAGAGGATGATTGTCTGATTCCAAGTCCATAAAGAAAAAAGAAGGGAACTGAAATCCAGAAAGAGGAGGCAATAAATGGAAAACACGGCTCTTGCTTTCTCCCAAGAGAAGGCTCCAGAAGAGATTTAGAAAGACAAGAGCAGCAGATGGAGAAGGAAGAATAAAGCCAGCATTAAATGCCAAAACATTTCAAAAAAAAAATGGAAATGACTGTAAAGAAAGGAGGGGAAGAGACTAGAAATGGCGAGAGAGCAGGATGAGGAGAGAGGCAAGTACTGGAAAGGGATGGAGTGGGAAAAGCATAGAGCAGGGGGAGAGAACTCTTACTAAAGTAAAAGATCCCTGGAGTAGGAACAGGGAATGACTTAAACTATGTGAATAACCCAAGCTGTGGAAAGGTGGGCTTAAGTACGTTGACTTGCTTTTGAAAGAACACGCCTTTAATAATCTGAATGATTTTCTCAGCAGCAAATAATATTTCCCTTTAAAATTGAGTCACAGTTTCTTTTATGGGCTGTTAGTGTGACGTGCCAACTGTGTGCGCAGTTCTGTACTGCATAACGGTTGCTTGAAGACTGTGGAATTCTGGGGTTTAGGGAAGAAACATGTTCACTCACCTTAAATCACAGTTCACAGTGGGTTAGGTGTAATGGGCAAGACATTTAACTAAGTACAGGGAAGACCTGTCCGTATGTTGTGGCCCCATTGTGCTGCATCGCTCCTGTCTACCTTTTCTAAAGGCATTTGGGGCTGTCAGTTACACTGTGGTTCCCTGTCAAAAAAAATTACTAAGAAAAGAAACAGAAGTAATGTTTTTGTGAGGAGATAAAATAAATGGGTGACATTTGATGATCTTGTGGTTAGTGTACAAAATGGGAGGCAAGGGTCTGCATTGTGTTCCCAGCTCTGCTGCAGCCTCCTTGTGTTGCATGAGGTGAATGGCACATTTCTGCTCCCTGAGCTTTTCCGTATGGAGATGGTGCTTCCCTTCCTGGGAGGTTGCAAGGCTAAATTAATGTTTATAAAAATCTGTGACTTCTTCAGCAGAAAGTTTCATAGTAAAATGTATGAACCAGTATTATTTTATGGTAATAGAGAAATGGTGTGTGTGATTCATAGGCACCTCTTCCCAGATCACATTTACTCATCTTTATGGAGCTTTTTTGAGTCTTTTGTACTTTTTCTAATTTATTGATAATTACTTGGCACAATAATTACATTCCAGTAGGCACCTTTTTTTTTTTTTTGCAAACGCTCTTTCAGAAGAAGCAAGAACTTCTTTTAGCTATAGAGTAAGAGAAAACAGTCCATTTTCAAAAGAAATCTCTGATAATGATTCATTTACCAAAATGTTTGACTTTGCCATGGATCCTAGCACATGTACAATGATCCTAATTTAGGCCTCTTCAAGGAATCAGGCATGTGGGACCGAGTGGGTATTTGAAACCTACTTGTCCTGATGCTGACTGACAGTTTACGTACCTTCAGACTAAGCAGCACATTTTTCCCAGCTGGCTGCCAAGCGCGGATGCAGCTGTGGATATGTAAACCCCATCCGTGTTCCTTTGCCAGGGCTTTGTGCAACAGTAAGTTGTCCTCTCTTGGTGCGGTGCTGAGTATTATCTGTGGGGTTTTTTGCAATGGTGGTCTGCTGTCCGAAAGGAAGAACGCCATAGGGTATGCTGCCTTGAAATTTCGGGTTCTTAAGTGACTAAAGAGGAGTGAGAAATAATCCTAACAAGCTGAGTCCCTCCCCATCCCTCGGACAGGAACTTCTGGGTGGTGTGAAAAGAGAGCAGGGCCTGAACCTGATTTTCCACTGTGGTGACACATTGCTAATCACTGGTGCAGAAAACTGACTATCGTCAAGCCAAATCTTGAAGCCCACTCTCAAGATTTGCTCAGCTCTACAATACCAGAGTTTGCATTTTATCTGCACAGGGATTAGGGGTAGTATTTTATTTAAGGAACTCGGAGTATGGCCCAAGCAGAAACCATGCATTTTTCAAACCATTTCCTATTTCTGGAAGACAACAGTCAACTATAGTAGCATGTAATTACACTCTGTGGCAGTGCCTTCTGTTTTTATTGTGATAAAGATCTTTAGTTGTCTATGAAGAGCAGCTATGAAGATCTAAAATATGTTTGGACTCTCTTGTTCTGTGAAGAGTTAGAAATGCAGACTGTGAGCCAGATTCTCATCTCTCTTACCTGGCACAAACCTAAAGCCACTGCATTTTTAATGATAGCAAGTGTCCAAATATATATAGGTCTGGCTGTGAGCAGGAGATGAAGCTGTAATTTTCAGTAGCTAGTTAACAGTGCTGCAATATGTGGCTGTTTTTCTGTTGCCCGTTCATACGCTTTTTCCATGTAATTTTTACCTGTTGATTTTAAGAGATGATACTTGAAATATAATGAGGAGATGGTATCACTCTTATTTAAAGGAGTACTATTAATTAGTAAAGGCCCCAAACTGAAATTTTAATTGGATTATGTTTTTTTTTTTTAAAAAAAAAACAACCTTCCCTGCAATTGGCAATGCAAATAATGTTCATAGCTATGTATTGGTGCATGAGAATCAGGAAGAAAAAGTGACCATAAAAAGNAAGGGACCTTCTGGGGTTTTGACTCGACTTTCCTGTTACCAGGGGCAGCATCTGATACCAAGCATTAGCGAGTTCTGTCTTACAGCAGTTTATTTTTTACCCCACTATTTTTACTAGAAATCTTTTTGCAAAAATCTACAGATACATCCATGTATGTGAAAAAGGAAGATTAACTTGAAAGAACTACCTGTGAGAGGGAGAGCAAAAGGCTGAGTGGTATGATTGAGGAAAAGTTGAGCTAGTCATACTCCATCAGACCCGGACAGTCCTTGTAGTGCAGTGTCCTGTTTCTGACGGTGGTCGGTCACAGCTATTAAAAGTTGTAAGAACAAAACAGACATACAGCGATCTTTCCTTTGTTTATTTTCCCAGTTAAGCTAGAAGATTGTATCTTCATCTTTTGTGTTTAGTGTCCCCTGGTAGAATTTTTTTTCCTTTGTGAATTTGCCTAATAATTTGTGGAACCTGTTGATTTTTTTCATGTCTATAACATTCTGTGGCAGTGTCCCCTGCAGTTTAATAAAGCTCTGTGTAGATAAGTACATAAGTACTTTCTTACGTTGTTCCAGACCTGTCCCTTAATATCATAAATATACTTCATCCCCTCTGTATCATGCATTTTGAGAAATTTGAATGAGGTCTCTGTTCACCTTCTCTGTGCTGTCAGTGGTTTTTTTATGTCACCGTTACTGCTTCTCAATCTTCCCCACTCCCATCCCCCTACTCCCAAGCTGAAAAACACCAGTAAATTCAATCTTTTCTGGTATACAAACCATGCCATATGTTTGATCATTTTTCTCACTCTATTCTAGTTCCACTATAGGTAGTTTTGAGATGAGGGTGGATATGGGACTCCACAACCACATATAGTATTCAAGATGTGATGTTTAAGAGCGGAGACTAAAAGAACATGTCTTGTTCAGCATGGCTCAACAAAGTTGAAGGGGGAGATGATTGTTGTGTAAGGACTTCAGGGAGTATACGCACCACGGGAGGACAAGTTATTTAAGCTAATGGACAATGTTGGCATGAGAACAAGTGAGTATAAACGTAACGTAAATAGATTTAGGCTGGAAATAAGATTTGTGATTGTTTTTCATAGTCTGAACTAAACAGCACACAAGAAAAACAGTAGACAGCTGTGGTGAAAAGGGTGTTAGATTCATAGAAATAACTTGTATTTTAAATAATAAAAGGCAGTGGTATTAGTCACCATCTCTAGATCTGGAGCCCATAGACTGGGTCCTTGGGCACATTCATGTGTCTGCTGCCATTTTCCAGCAAGGAACGTTTTTGCCTTTTCATGGTATTTCACATTAAAAATGCTGGGAAGGGAAGATCTACCAGTTTATAATAACAAAGCTCCCTTATGTATGGCTCCAATTTTATGAACATACATGCAACATCATACATTGGTATAATGCAAACTTAAGAAATACCTTAAGAAATAGTAAGTAAATGGACTAAGACTCAGTGGACACAATAGATCTGATTGTATGCAGGAATTAGGGTATAAAAGCATAAATTCAAGTGTTTTGATAAACTCCAACTTGAAACCAGTGTGATTTTTCAGAAGTGTGGAGCATTGTTTTACATCAGGTTTTCTTCAAATTCAGGGGGAGAGGTGCTAGGTGGACAAAGAACATTCCTGAAAACCTTTGAATAAATACTTCTAGTTTTTACTTGCTTGCTTACTAAGAATTCCTACCATAGCTATCACTAGGACAGCTCCACCCATAGAAGCAAGAGCAGTGAGATACTAGTTAGAGCAATTAGTGTTTTAACCAGAACGGTGTCTGAAACAGATCTGAGCACGTATAAATGGCACAACATCAAAACAGCATCAGTTTCAGGAGCCTGCCCGGGGGCTACCACCAGGAGAGCAACATTCCTCGTAGTAGCAGTGGGAAAACTCTGCCAAATTCCCTCAGACCAGTCCCTGGAGATCTATTCAGGGTACTTCCTGTGAGAATATGAATGTATTAGAAAGCAAATACTGACAATTAAAAACAAGCACTTAAGAATGGAAGTAAAAATTGAGTCATCCTAGTGTTGGAAAAAATCTGTGAAGGGGGAAAAAAAAAAAAGGTAGAAAGACGGCAAAACATTCTGTGTAAACTGTTGTACAATGTATTTTTTCTGGTTGAGATTCAAATAAGTTTTACATCAGTCATTCCAAGTGGCACAGGAGCAAAAAGGAGATGTAAACTGTCACATTTCATCCTTGCCAGGCACCAGCTTAAAGGTGTTTGAAGTGATCTCACACAGCAATGCCTGAACTCTGCTTGGTGTCAACAACAATTTTAAATGCCAATAGTCTGCAAGATTTGCATGTACAAATACGTGTGTATTGTGAATCCTTTTTGTTGATAAAAATCCTGATCGTAAAGTTCATAATCTACAAATCGGACATTTCTTAGTAGTTATCAGATGCTAATAAGCAATTTCTCTTCCAGAAAATAACTTAAATACAAAGGAAAATGAGGAATAAAATAAATTTAAATTTGTTTTTCTCTTTACTGATTTAAATTGTGATTGGAATCAGTGTTTTAAATAATTTTGAATAATTTTTGTTCTTTTACACTGTAGGATAGTAGATGCCATGTGGTAGGAGAGCTGAAATTTATTCAGAAAGATGTCCCACTTCGGGCTCCTGACAAATCTATTAAGAGACAAACCCACATAGTTGAGGTTTGGGGGATTTTTTTTTAGGGGACTTCCCACAGTAGCTGTACACATACAAAACTAAGCCCTTTCCCTGCTAACTACGCTTTGGAGCAGGAAAAATCCTGATGCACCAGAACCAAAGACGACTTCGGGTACTGTGCAAAGGAGTTAGAGCTGCTGAAGCTACTGGGAGTTTCTGTCAAGCATCTGCTTTCCTGGGGCAGCACTGCTGAGGAAGGCAGCTCCTTGGCTGACTTGTTTATTTTTCTGAGCACTGCTTCAGTCTCTTACAAACATTAATGCTCAAGACAAATTCATTTCTGCAGTAACTCCATGCGGGCCAGAGGAGTTTTCAGGGTTTGTTGTGTGTCTATCATACATAACATGCCCAAAGAGCTTCACTATGTATTGCCTCAGTATTTTTCTAAAAGCTTTGCCTGGTGACTTGACAGATTACTTCTCACCTCAAGAGGCTGTACTTGAAATGTTGTGTCCCTTCGGGGACTAATTATAAATAGCCAGGACTTGAATGAGCACCTTCTTAATCTTCCATCTTTGACTTAATATTTTTCCTTCTTACTAACTCTCAGCCACTTTGACCAATGGCTTTATGTGATTAATACATCAAACAGGTAAATTAGAGCCATTTTGACTCTGAGTAGAAATTTGAACGGATTGGAAAAAATGAACAGACATCTCTATTTTCAAACTGTTTGCTCCAAGTATCATATGAGAAGATTTATGTATTCTTCCCCATTGTCATTCTTTTACCATATGCATGAATATTCAGTAACATTAATTTTTCCCAGCTACGTCTTGACTGCCATTTTTCAAGATAGCAGCTTTCTCTTTTATTTCATGACAGTAAAAGTGCTGATGAAAACTACTTTAGTCTTAAGACCTTTTTCTTAGATCGTGCATGTGAAATGAGTTGACAGATCTCAAATTTTATCACCAGGAGCTTGCCTACTTTCATTGCTGAGTTGGCCAACAAAACCAAACAAAAAGCTGAGGTTTGAACCTGGTTTAAGTATTCCAGCATCATTGTGCTCTCCCCCACCCAGACATTAAAACCATTCAAGCTTTGAGTTACGTATCTGAGATTTAATAGTTTTGTTTCTGGATCGAAGCACATTGGCAGAGCAATGGGGAAGGCGTTTGTCATTCCACAGTACGTGCTGCACAATTATGGACATTAATCCTGCATGCACTTTTCAGAACAAAATTGAATTGTATGTTCTGTCCCTGAGAAGATGGCTTCCTTTTAGTTCCATAGCACATAGAAATTAAAGTCTGCTGAGAATATAAATGAGGTCTTGTTTCAACTTTATGACTTTCCTGCAGGCACTAGTAGACCAGATAGAAAAGGTACAGAAGTGCTCTCCTTTTTGAAAATTAGCAAATACAACAAAAGATACGGATAAATTCTGATCAAAGCGAAGCAGCTTTGAGACTTAGTCTAGCTTGGTTTGATTGTTTATGTCCTGGGTGTTGCCCTACAAATCCAGGCCAGGTTTGTAGGTGACAGCAGGGCACCTGAGCTCTCATGAGGCAAACTGTACTTCAGCTTCTTCTTTGCTTACCATTTTTTTGCCTCTAGCTGTTTGGGTTTGGTCTCTAGATTTTAAAGCTGCTGCCCACATGTTGGAAACGACTGTGTTACGGCATTCTGTGCTGTGTGTTAAGAGTGCACTGAGCCACTTAGAGGAAAGCAGGTTACATATCCTGGTTAATCCACTCTTTCAGCTACCAGCCACATATATTTGCATGTTCCTCCACAGCGTGGCAGTCGCTTCTTATCTTCTTAGGAGCCTATTTCACTAGTTCTTGCATTCGCTGACAGAACATGGCTCTTGGAGACACAAACTGTGCTGTGGAAACACGCTGTGGCATAAGGATCTGTGGAAGAAGGAAGCATGGCAGGATTTCCCTCAATTCCAGTGGATAGTCCCAGTCATGCCATGGCTTTTCCTGTAGAGAAGAGCCTGTCTTGTGTGGTAGATGGCTACTCTGCAGTGTTATTTATTGTATTTTTAAGATGACAGGGGGTTGGGAGTTTGGGGGGCGGGGTGTTCTGTTTTTAAGGCTCATGAGAGAGATGGAGTGAGCGAGTTACTCTCAGCACATTCTGTCTGGGCTCTTGCTGTTTTGGGTGCTGCTCCTCTACTGCACTGTAATAGTCCACGGTTGTCATCCTTCAAGAGATAGTTGTACAACCCTTGCTGCCTTTGCTTCTCCTGTGTTGGATGCTGGTTAGGGAAAGTATGTGCAGTAGGCATTACGTGGAGGAAGCAGTCAATATATTACTTTGTCTTGAGTTAGTTTATTTGATCTAGGGTTGATCCCTCAGACTGTTTTTTATTAAAGAGATTGTGATGGATACTCAGTGCATCTGATGAGTACTCTTATGTCATAGTTCAGATAAAACAGGTAGTAGGAAGTAGTAAGATCACGATACTAGATGGATATTTAGGTTGTCAGAATGTCACTGCTAGTGTTGAGAATATGACTGAAATATTGGCTAGAACTCTTGAGAAGAGTGTCATGAAATTTGCCCAAGCCCAACAGTTAAGATCATATTTCATGTGAATGGACGCTTACACCAAAACAATGAACCTTAGAAAGCTATTGGGTAACTCTCTTATTCTGATGCAGGTCAATAATCGTGGTTCATAAACATCTCGGTGGGTTTCCTTTTCAAAAACATATGTGCTGGCCTGCAGAAAGCAGCAGCAGCTCAAATCACAAGATCTTTTTTCAAGGACTTGCATATAAACCAGTTTGAGGTTGGTTTTCCAATTGTTCCCGTGTAAATATTTTTTCTAATACCAGCTAAATGTAAGACTCTATAAAGATGCATAAAAAGTTTCAAAGGAAGGTTAAATCAAAGGTGTGTTTGTGCCACATTAAAAACTGTATTTCACCTCATATTGAGAGTCATAGAATCATAAACTCTAGTGTCTAATATGAAAACATGGATCCTGGTTAGCACTGGTAGCAGCGGCTGAAATCTGTTGGTACAAGAGATGCTCAGGAGCAAGTGAGTACAGTGCAGGGGTTTTAGTCTTCCTCCCCCCATCTTGGTTTTACTACTTAAGGATATTTGCATGAGAATAAAATCTGGTTCTTTGGCACTCATCTGCTCCTGCTGTTTATTCTTTGCTTGAGGTTATTGTCTCAGTTTGTGACAACATAATTGGTTTCTGTGGAGAAGATTATGATATTGATGAGACTTACATATGACTTCAGGTGAGGTGCAATCAAAGCAACAGTTCAGAATAGAAGGTACTGTCTGTTTTCATGCAGTTTTCACTAAGGCTCATTCAGCAGTTTAGTTAAGGATGTTATTTATTACTGAGTTATATCACGCAAAGCTGAAGTATGGACACAGTTATGCCAATACAGGCATGACTAGGGTCAGTGCTGCTTATTTTGTTTTCTAAGCTTATGTAAATGGTACCAAGCTAGTCAAAAATACTCTGTTCACACAAGGGTTGCTCACTATTTGTCATGATTTAGTGTTCTCTAGTGTAGACAAGCTGAAAGAATTGAGCTGGAAAATGTTCTCTTAATAGTTCTTTCTGTGTATTAAATATTTCTTTGAATGGTTAGCTGCTCTTGTACAAGATGAAATTTTTTGGAGAGCAATTAAAATCAGAAAAGTTTATTTTATTGCGCTGTTTTCCCCCCACTGATTCCCAATTTGCTATTTTATATCATATCCCATCCGATTTTTTTTTAAACGCCATCTCGGCAATGTTTACCTAGCATTTGGAAATCATTCTGAGATCTTCTTGGCATGTGTATCTTCACTCCTAACACAGGCCTCATAATTAGAGCTCATTTGTCAATTGTGTTGCTGTTGTAAGCAGCAGACTGGAACACGCTCTCCCGTGGCAGGGCTGGCTGCGGAGCGAAGGTTTGATGTGGGTTACACTTGGTGACCTGCTGCAGCCCAGATAGGCTAATGCAAATATCAAGAGTGCTAGTATGCGTTGCAGATGAGAGGAGTAGGATGATCTATGTCATGATTTAATTTGCTGTGAATGACATTTCACTGTGGTGTGACTGGTGGATTGTCCTTGGGGGATGTCACAAGTGGGTTTTTTTTCCTCCTGTCTGGATTACGGAGCCAAAAGGCTGGAGGGGTGAACAAGCGCGAGCCAGGTTACATGGAGCCTCGCGTGGAATCAGCGCAGGCTGGTGGAGACTTGGTCTGCCCATGGGCAGGTGTGGGACCAGGCGTCTTCCCTCCGGATCTCATCTGTTCCCCTGCCTCTGCTGGAGTCCAACTGTATAATCAAACCTCAAACACTGCCGTAATCGTGTCAGTTATCCTTGCTTCGTAGTTTAAAGCTCTCTTTTGTAGGCCTGTCGTGAGACGTGCACCCCCCCCCCCCCTTCCTCTCTCCTCCAGAAAACATTGGATTCTGATATTACCTTGTGATTCTGAAAGCCAAGGCCTTAGGCACATGCCTTTCGTGCCTCAGCTTTCATCTGCTCCTGCTCCCGGTTGTGTACGGACACAATGGGGGAAGAGAGAAACCTGAGGAGGCAGGCTGAACATACCCAATCGCATTCTGGAGAGCCCCATCATGTGTTGCAAGTAAATGCTTCACTCCTGGCATCGCAGATGAGCAGGATTGGGAGAATACGATCACGTACCCATAATCTGAGTTTGAGTTGGCGCGAGGACAGAAGTACAAACAAGAAATGGATATTTAAGGTATTCAAATTAAGGAAGAGGCATAATTACATGATTCACTTGGCGTTATCAGCAGTCGCCTGTAAATATGTGCTTAAAGTTTGACTGTATTTTGTTACTTAAACTTGAGCGACTGGGCTTTGTGTAGATCGTGGTGTCACAAGGGTTGTGAGTGGGCATAAGGCTGCATTGCTGCTTGCTCCTGCGCCTCTTCTCCTGGGCTACCTAAAGTGTTTGTGTGGCCGTGCGGCAATTCAGACCGGGGAATGGAGCTGAAACTAGTTTGGCAGAAATCCTGATGCAAGGACCATTAGATGTGTTTCTTTATGGCTTCTTGGTTGCTCAGCACATGCAAATATTTAATCTCATGTTTAATTCTGTGTTGTGGGCGTAGGAGCCAGAGGCAAAATCCTAACAACTCGAATGGAATCGGGATTTCCCCTGAAAGCTAGCCCATAAATCCAATGGGAAATGTAATTCTCAGCGCTCAAATTCAGGCCTGTGCGTCTTGACCCTCAGCTGCAAGCTCTTGAGGGCGGAGGCAGCATCCGTGTTCAGGTGCTGGCCCTACTGTGACCTTCGGATCCTGAACAGGTCCCCGACTGACCGATGTGTAACATTTCATATTGCAGGGAGGGTATTTTATTGTAAAACGCCAGTAGTGGGTCAGGACGTTCAGAGTAGGGCTGGAAACGGTTCCTCAGGAGCAAGCAAAAAAATGGGGTGCCTGCACGGGGAGCAGCGTGGGGCCAGATGCGAGCAGCTCTGCAAGCCGGGTCGCCTTGTATCCCGTCTTATCCCAGCGCTGGTTCTGCCGCAGCAGGGGCATCGCTTGAAATCCCGAAGTTCGCTCGATGCCTTCCTCCTCCCGAGGGATGGAGGATCCCTCCTCCCGTCCCGATCCTGGCAGCGGGAGGCGAGCCGGCAGGTAGCGAGGTAGCGGGGCGGGTGGGTGTCTGCCTGTCTGTCTGTCTGTGCGCCATCTCCTTTGTCTCCAGCAGCCCGTGCAGCGCCGTGCACCCCGCGGGCGGCCGCGCATCCCGGCGCCGCGCATCCCCTCCCCTCGCAGCCCCGCTCGGCACACCCAGGCAGGCCGAGCATCGGCCCGCCCCCGCC
>VYZV01003271.1:3754-40109 GCA_013401275.1 Pandion haliaetus | reverse complement strand
CCCCCCCCAATAAGATTCCTCAGATAGCTGAGGGGGCTGCAGGACTTCAGGAGGGAGTCTGATGCTGAGCCTGGCTACCTTGTCTTAGTTTGATTTATAGCCAAAACCTCCTTTCCATTCCCAGGGACGAGGGATGTGGAATAAGGAGAAGGATGTGTGCTGAAATGGAAAGAGAACTTTTATTAATACTCCCAGGGTTTATTCTCTGAAGGGTGGGCTTTTTGGGCTTTTGTGTTGGTTTGTTTTGTTTTGTTTTTTACCCTGTAGCAGAAGGAGAGTAAACTTCTTAAATTTATGAAGTAATCTGCGAAAAATAATCCAGAACATATGTTCTAGATTGCATATTTTACTCTCTAAGAACTGCCTAAGCAATTAAAAATGCACCAGGAATAGAATTAGACATGTGCATGCAATTTCAACATAAACTTGATAGTTTTGTTCTTAATTCAAGGTGTTTTGCTCTTTAAAATAGCCTAATAATCTGCTTTGAGAGACAAGTTTCTACATAGGCCGGGTGTAGGGTCTGTCCTCCAAACCCCATCTCGTTTCTAGTAACTTTACTATGTTTTGCTTCATAATTGTACCAAGAAAGCAGGGCCGAAAAAGAGTTTGGACTGGTGGTGATGGTGTGCCTTGGGTGTTCCCCAGGCATGGCAGCTCTGGTGCAGAAACCTTGAGAGATGTTCATGTGCTGCACTGGCCTGGTGTAGTGTCAGTCCAAGAACCCGAGCCGGGTCTTAGATGAGTAACTTTATGAAGCCTTTACTTAATTCTGCAGATTGTGTGAATGTGCAGGCCTGTGCTGCAGCTCAATTCACTGCTCAGCTCCCAGACCTGGTAGTTGAAATGTCCCAGCCCTTTTCCTTTTCTTAAACCTTGTCCCGTGCTAGGCCTCTTTCACTTGCATCTATGTCTTGGTGTGATTACTGTACACTTTTAAAAAAGAGGTAGTTGTTGGGAGAGCAGAGTGGTCTCAGCTGCATTGTACCAGCTGTGAAATCGCTACTGGAAGTGCTAGTTCTTGCTGGATGAATTTGGAAAGTGGGTTGGTTATGTTCTGAGATTCTTCAGCTCTTCTAAAACCTGAGGCTTGATGGAGTTTATATGTCTTATAGTTTAAAACAATAATTAGTGCAAGAAAGCGGAGATCCTTCCTGTGGGATTTCTTAAAAGGCTTGGTCCGATCCTAAATTACAGGGCTGTGACCTATGTAGCAAAGACCTGTGGAGTGTGTTTTTGTTCAAAACTGTTCCAGGGGTAAAATGCCTTGTGTGGATCCAACTGTATTTTCGTACAAGCATGCTTTATCATGTGCAGTTACTATATTTTTCTACATGGGATGTGTCAAATCGGTATCGTGTAGCTTCTGCTGCGATAGTCCCTGGTATGTAACAGGTGAAAGGCTTCAGCTCTACAGGTGTAGTTGAATAGTACAACTTCAGTGCTTGGGTAGGAGCTGCAGTTTTTGTCATTCAGACTTTATTCTTTCATTCCTCTTTCCCTAGTCCTATGTCTAAACTAAGGCAGCAAAAAGACTGTCAGGTTTCCCAGCAGGAGAGCAGATAGGATTTACTACTGCACTGGTAGTAGTTGCAGTCGGCACTGGGGGCTTGGAAGCGTGTGGGTGCCGGGGCACGTGTCCTGCCTGGTGTTGGATGTGGGGAGGACANGTGGGAAGAAATTCGATTTCTGACTGTGATATTTAACTTCAGCATGTGTAAACAGACTCAGAAAAATGCTCTTGGGTGGGGGTAGGGGGATTTGTCCTGCAGTAGCGGTAAGCAGAAAAGCTGCATTTGCACTGGGTGCCCCAAGTCTGTATAATTTGCTGGTGTCTTTCTTTTTAAGAGCTTCGGATACAGCTTATCTAGAAAAGCATATTTTTGCCAATATATCTTATTCCACTCTCCAGGCCTAACTTCTACCTCCTCACCGCTAGAGGAAAATAAACGAGGGCACTTGCATTGGCACTGACATGACAGTTTATCACACTCTAAACAACATAGCTATGTTGGCAGAAAAGCTGCTGGAGTGTCACTAAAGCCCAGATGAACCTGCGAGGTATAAACTTTTCTGTATTTACTTGTGGGAAATTGATCTGTTTATTCCATAGTGGAGCTCTGTGTGGTCACCTGGTAGTGGTCACAAGGAGCTACATTGCTTTTTGCAGGAGAGGATGAGAAAGTTTGTAGGTACGAATTGGAGGAGATGGTGGCAGTGGACGTGTGGAGGGGATTAATCCTGTTTGGGGATGGCTGGGCTTGAAAAAGTTCCACCAACTTCCCTTTCCCTCTGATGCTGCTTGCTTAATGGGGACCTTGCACTTGTCTTTCAGGACACCTCCACCCCAGCAGGAGCATATGCTGATGATGGGTGATGTGACTCTTGTAAACCATCACTGCTAGAGGAAGACAACTCTCCTGGGGTTTGCATGCATGGACTTTTGGGCAGATAGGCTTTAGTCAGGCGTGTTAGATCTGGGGTGTGGGCTTGCGCTCTTCAGTTAACACAGCTTTTAAGGATGTTATTGGCATCAGTGTGATTTTTTGCTGTCTTAAACTAGCTTCTTCCTTGTCCCCGCTGAATTCCTGTAGTCACATCATCCTGTCCTTTCTTCCTTCCTCTAAGTTCTTCCTTTGACAAGGGTTTCTGTTAATTGCTGGAGAGATGTAAGTGTTTAATGGTGAAGAACTGTTGACTTGGTTGTGCTTTTCTAGTGCAAGACAGTGTGTGTGTGTGTGTAACAGGCTGTCAGCCTGCCAGGCAGTTTAGTGCCGGTGCCCGGATTTCAGGGTTAATGTAGAGTTAATGACAGGGTCTCTTTCAGAGACCTCTGGTAAAATTACTTTGGTGGATCTCAATCCAGTGCACTGGTATGTGTGTTGCTGGTTTACACCACTGCTGGTAATTGTCAATTTGACTGGTTTTAGCAGGAAGGCCAAAATGACATGCCTTGGACAGCAAGCAGAGTGCCTTGTCCTCCAAAACTTCCACGCTGCTTGAATTGAAAAATGCACCTCTGCGACTGCCCACCTCTGGTGCTACAGGAAGAGGCAAGGAAATAATTGACCAGAAGCCTTTGCTGTGGGCTTCTCCAGGGCCCGGTATCAGCCCGTGGCCCAGCATGTTTAGGGTGGTGTTTTAGCTGACAACAGTTATGAATCGTGGCTTAATGTATGTGTGTGGCTTTTTTTTCCCTAGTGTTTGTTTATCAGATGTTATAAAGAAATGACTGGTAATGAAATTTGTCTATTCTAATTCTGTTAAAACAATTGTATTGGGATGCAGTGCCATATAAAGGTCTAAGCGCAGGACTGGCACCCGGGAAGTCGTGGGTCCTCTTCTTTCTTTTGGTGCCGATATGGTTGCATGGAGTTGATCAAACTACAGCAAATCGGAATAATCAGAATCTGTCCACGTGTTATGGAAGGAAATCACCCCTGTCTTGCAAAGGGAAGGGATATATTTACGTTGCACAGCATCTTGAAGCAATGAACACTACGTGTGTAAGATGTCTTGGAGAGATTTACGCAGTGGGTACATAAGCTGTTCAGATTGTACTTGGTTAGGAAGTAAAGTGCTTCAGGGTCTCACTGAGCTGGCCACGTGATAAGCCCGTCAGAAGAGCACGGCACACGTCCCTGGATTTTCCTTGGAGATGTTGAGTCTGAAATAATGGTACGGTGCCGCTGGCAGCTGTTTAGGCCAGTGGCTGAAGCTGAGTGGTGGAATAAGACCCGTGCCCAGGTAAGGGCCACTTGCAAAGAGCTTGTTTCTAGGCTGCAGGCTTTGTTAGCCTTGCTTTAAGACCAGTACCTCCTTCCTCCTGGACTTAGTCACCCAGTCAGCTGATCTTCCTCTCCAGAGCAGAGGAGTTTGTATGTGAAGTTGCCTGTTGACAACTTCAACAGAGCCCGGTAGCTGTTGGGATAGCAGTTGGGGAACATCAGCACCTACTTAATGATGCATTTAACAGCTAATAGCTCTTGAAGTGCTGTCTCCAAAAGCCTGATGCTCTTGGTGTTTTTGTTTACCTGAGGTCTTTTGACTTATTCTTTACAACTGTGAAGGTTAGAAATCTGTTGCAGTAAGCATCAAAGTTGTGTTTCTGTTGTAGTAAGAGTTGTGCTCAGGGCAGAGGCCCTTAGTGCCTCTGCTGCTTCTGACCCTGGTGATGGTGGGTGGCTTTTCGGTGACTGCCAAGCTGGGAAATGACATACGGTGAAAGTGTGTTAAGGTACCTGTAAGCAGGTAGTGAAAACTTCCCAGCAGCCAAATGTTCGTCCATAGGCAAGGTAAACTAACGTTCCAGCATTTCCTAGGGTTTTGTTTAGATTTGGAAGTGTCATACCTGGGCTTAATCCCAGATCTACACAGCCCTGTTGAGAGACTTGAATGGCTGATGACCACCCCACCCAGTCCCCTAATTGTTGTCCACGTGGGATTTGTAGGAGCTGAGCACTTCTGAAAATAATTTTGCAAGTTTGTCCCCTTTCCTGTCTGAGGAGTGGGCGTGTTGAACCATTGTGGCATGGGAGGGTGATCCCAAATTCATGATTTGTAAGTGGCTTTGTAGTTCATAGTGTATTACATTTGATGGCCTAAGTTTACTCCCAGTACGGATGTGCTGTAGAGGCCAAACAGATTGGGGGAACCCACAGAAGAAAAAAAACTAGCAGGATGTTCTGTTAACATGTCTTGTTTTAGAGGGCAGTGCCAGTCCACCAGCTTTCCAGGTTTCCGTGTAATAGAGGTAGGTATTTAGTATATTAATCCTAATATGTTTCAGCAGCTGCTTGCACAGCCTTTGTTAGGAGCTTGGGAGAGTGGTTGCCATCACTTCAGCATCCTTCTGCCCCTCATTTGAAGACTCTTGCTGTGGCCAGAGAATTATGGGCACAGTTTCTGTGGAGATGCTGGAGAACATAGGGGATTGCTTGTGATAGTATTTCAGGCAGGATCTGTCTCAACCCCATGGTTGTTGTTGTAAGATTTAAGAAAAAAATCTCTTCAAGTTTGGTATAGTCTTTCTTCTCTTGGCAGTTCTCAGAGGTGGCTGCTGGGGACTACACAGTCAACAGGCACAGCCTGTGCTTGAGGGTCTCAGCTCATTTCCTTGGGGAAAGGAGATGATGGGATATGCTACACAGGTGGGAGACTACACTTGTCCAGAACCTAGATTAGGGCTTAGTGTGTCACCCCATCCTGAACTTGAGGCTGTGGAGCTGCTGTTTGCTGGCCACCATGGTAAACCCAGGTTAAGGAATCCTGCTGTCCCCTACCACTTGCTCATTATTTGCAAGACAGCTCCACGGAGCTGTGCTAGGAAGGTGGTAAATTGTAGTACAGAGATGGGAACAGGAGCTGGGAAGGAAATCTTTACCTAGTTTTGCTAACAGGGCTTGTACATTGTAAAACGGCAGTCTGAGCTGGAAATCCTGCAGCATCTCTTCACTAACATCGACCTGGAATTTATCTGGCTGGCTGCCATGTGCTAAATAAACCCCAAGTCATGTTGGAGGCTCCTTCTACCCCCTTGAATCCCAGCCCCTTTCTGGGATAGCAACCCACAGGCCAGATTTTCTTCTGTGGAGGTTTTTAAGCGACCACTTTGGAGCCCCTTGAAACTAGATACTAGTGGGAATTCCTGTAAGGCCTCTCTAGCCTTGCTGGCTGCGACATCCTGGAGTGAAAACGTGGCTTGGATTGAGGATTGGTTGGTTGGTAAATTAGTACAAACCCAGCTAGTACAATTGCTTGAATTTCCTAACGAGCAGTGAAGAGGTCTGGGTAAAAAATGTTACATACAGTCAGATCAGAGGTCTGTGCCTCTACCATCTGCTGTGTGGTGATGATTTGTAAGGAAATCTGAGTTATGTGGTAGGGTCTGGCTTTGGACTTGTTCTTGTACCTTCACCTTCCTGGCTCCCCACCCCCCCCGGATTCTTAAATTCTGTGTTCAAGCGATGCCTTTTTACTGCTTGCATCTTTGCAGTGTCCTGGCGCTTAAGATGCCGTTCTCAGAATTAGGACTTGGCTCGTATTACCGTGGCAGAATCAGGAGTTGTCTTTCAGCTGGAAAAGTACCGAGTTTGATTTTTCCTTGAAAGAGATTGCATTTTAAAAAGACAATTCCGATGGTGTCAGAACTGTTGTTTGCCTTCTTAAAAAACTTAATCATGTTCAAAGCTAGTGGGAAGGAGTCAGATGCTCATGCAGAATCTTCTATGTGCTGTTGGCAGAGGGGAACTGCCCAAGTTGTTGTACGTATTTTGGTTTAACTTGTTCACCCTGCTGTTTAGCCTTTGGTTTGTGTGTCTCTCCTCCCTTGCTAGTGGAAGGAGCCTCTAAGAGAGAGAACGGAGGAGTGATTCATGCTGAGGAAGGAAATTATCTCTTATCTAGGTTGTCTCTAAGCCAGTCCTCCCAGAGCTGACTTTATCCTTGAGAGGCTGAAAAGTTGGTCTAAAAGGTAAATATTTATTCTTCAGAGTGTCTGAAATTGATCTGAAATCCCGGTGTCTGGTGTGGTTGCTGATGGGAAGGAAGCTACACTTGTCTGTGTTCACACAGCACGGTGTGATTCAACCTGCAAGCAGAACAAAAACTGTTCTGGAGGAGCATAACTGAAAACTTGCTGAAATCTGTGTAACCTCATCGACTAGGCAATGTTTTCTCCCACCTCAGTTACAATAGTAGGTCTGTGGGAGAGAAAGCTAAGAGGTCTGGCTCCTGGCTTGTCTGCTGTCCCAGCACCAAGGTTTGTGGGATGGAGACACTTAAAATTTATCAGCATTCTTCTGCATCTTAGAGGAGGTCACTGGGGCTTTGCTAAGTCAGCTGGGGGGAAGATCAAATACTCAGCAATGTGGCTTTTCTTGAAGGTTGTATAGTAGGGCATTTAGGGAGGCTTTTGTAGTACGAAGGAGAACGTTTCCATACCCTTTAAAAAATTGCAGTGGAAATTCTGCATGACTTTCTATAGCCAACCTGCCCCTGCCTTGGTGGTTGCCCAGAATTCAGCAGGAACAGAAAGTGAAACTGGCTGGTCTGCTGGTCATATGCTGAGGTGTGCAGAAGGTGGAAAAATTGTATAAATGCTAAACCAGATGAGCTTTGCAGTCCTATTATTATCATTTTTATGGAGAAAGCTGTCAGTGGTAAGAGTGAGCCAAGCCAATTCTTGTGTAATTAGCCCCATACAATTAACATGGTATTTAGCGATGTTTGGCTTGAGCTGTAAGTTTTTGTGTATAACAGGGAGTTTCTGATGAGAACATGAAATTTAAATATCCAGAGTGAATATGTTGCAGTTAACCTAATCATTTAAAACCTTTTCATGCTCCTTTAGCTTCTGGCTTAAAGGTCATTGAAATCTAGACCTGGGATGCCCTTTTTAGCCTTTGCATAGCATCAGTTAGTGTTCTATTTTTGACCACTTGCTAGTATTGGATATGAGGGGAGCTACTTTGGAAGTGTTCTGTAGTATTTGTGCTTTATTTCCTACTTCATCACTTGGCATCTCTTGGTTCATACTCTCCTGTTTTTTTAGGGCGATTGCTGTGGCTTGAGCCATTGCTGCTGAGTGTTTCTATGCTGTACCTAACCTCAAATTTACTTTTGCTGCCTCTTTGAATTCTTCCACTTCCAGCGGAGGAGAGTAGACCTTCTGGCTTAACCTGAGCACAATCCTAAGAGCTCCCTAGCCCAGAGCTCAGCAAAAGCGCAGATCATCTCTTGATCTAAGCCAAGCATGTCACCTGGGACTTGGTCCTGCATTGAGCTGTGCGTAAATTGATTCTCCCTGCCCTCCTGTTGAAGTAGGCTTGCTATAGGTGTGGGATCTCTCATTTATACCTTGGTTTCTTTGTCTTTTTACAGTGGGTCTTTTCTTGAAAAGGGAATGGAACCCCTTTAGCTACAAGAATGACTGTATGCATCTGCTGAGTATTACCCATCTGTGTATAATTCTGATACATCTGTCAGTTTTACATCTAAGATGTATACAACTCCTGTCCAAGGAAGGTTTGTAGTTTAGATGGTAGTGGGACGTGTGATTAACCTTGTGTTTCTGGCTCTTTCAGAACAGGGCAGTCGGACGGCCCAAAGGGAAACTGGGCACTGCCTCTGCGGTGAAGCTCGCAGCTAATCGGACAACTGCTGGAGCACGTCGGAGGAGGACGCGATGCCGCAAGTGCGAAGCGTGTCTGCGGACAGAGTGCGGCGAGTGTCACTTCTGCAAAGACATGAAGAAATTTGGGGGACCTGGCAGGATGAAACAGTCCTGCATTATGAGGCAGTGTATCGCAGTAAGTGTACCTGTTCTTACAGCTTGTTCGGAGATTTCTTTTCTGTATCTGTGTCTCCTGGTGACAAGGTGTGGAATCGAGAGCTCTGCTCTCAGTACGCTCTAAAGTGCATCAGACAAAACAGTGTAGTTCCTGCCCTCCCAGTTCAGATCTCTTCTTTCCATTGCTTTTCATCCTCCACGAATCTTAAACCAGAATGCTACTAAAACTTAATAGCATAGCTTTCGTTCTCAGTAATACAGAAGTGGAGATTATCAGTACACCAGAAATTGGCACTCAAATCACACTGAAATTCTGGGATTTGGGAGAGAAGGGGAAGAGTGGGAAATTCTGATTCAAAGGGAGAAGAGGCCTGTTCGGTTTGGATCTCTGAATTTCTTGAGAAAAGCTGCCTTGCAATTGTCTTTACCATCTTAACTACTTAATCAAATTAAGGTGTGGAGAAATCTTTGACTGGCATCCTCCCAAGATTTTTAGCATTGGTGACCCCAGCCCCAGGCTACTTGAGATCTGAATTGCCATTTGTTTGCTGTTACCTAGGCATATAGCAGAGAGTCTGATCCAGATGAGCCAAAGAGCCATCAAGCTAGGGTTTTGTCTTCCTCAGGGCCTGGAAATGGCTGTCAGGGGATGAGCATCCGAACAGGGCAAGCAGGCAGTGAAAGACAGTTTCCTGGGCTCCTGTGATACGTTGCTTAGAAGCTTCTTGACTCATAAGTGATAGCTCTATTTTAACAAATTTAACAGATTTAACAAATATTGACAGATTAATCTTCCACTAAGTTGTCCAAGGAGCTTTTGAATCCATTGCTTTCATATGGACTGTTGTGGAGCTTCTCCTCAGGTCTCATGTCCGCAGTGCCCCCATTCAAGGGTAGAAATTAGCTTTAGCTTTTATCTTAATTCTTTGGAACATCTTGTTTATGCTGTTATTAAGGGTTTGGTTTTCTGTTGTTTTTTTTAAGGAAAGGAATGTTGTTTATTCATAACTGAAAAATCACCCCATCTATACTGATTTCTCTCTTAACTCTTGTTACAGTCCCTTTCACTTGGGTTTTGGTTTTGGGTTTTTTTTTTTTCTTCAATTCTGATGAGGAAACTGGAGGCATTAAGTGACTTGGTCTGATACTGATAAAACACTGATAAGCACTTAAGGTTTCCAGCAGTTGCTCCATGTTCTGTTCTAAGCCATGCACTGTTCTTGACATAGAGGATTGGATTCAGCTCTGCTGGATCTTTCAGTAAAGTACATAGAATATCTACCTTTCCACAGAGTGCTTTTGCAGCTCAAGTGTCTTTTCTTTGAACACTTGATTTCCTGGAGTGTGGCATGAATTGCAACAGCGTGGATGAAGAATTTATTATTCTCTGGGGGGAAGAAACAGTGAAATGGTGCTGCCTTTTTAGTGGAGGGATTAAATTAGGGCTGCAGTGTGCTTTCTTGTCCTGATTGATGAAGGAAAGTTTTCATACTAAGCTGTTTTACTCTTGATAACACAGGCTGAGCCTTTTGGAGATGAACTGGGTTCTCTTCTGGCAGAGTGTAGTCATCTTCTCATCCCCTGTCTTCTAATGAAGAAGTATTTTTCTTCGTGGTGTCTGCAGTTTTGTTTCCAGAAGCTGTGGTTAGAGCACAGGCTTGGTAGCTAGTATATTCGGATTCCTTGTCCCACCCTCGCAGGCGCTCAAGAAGACATCTCTGCCCTTCATAGGTTCCCATTGGTGTAAATAGCTGGGGGGGTATTACAGACTTTCTTAAGAGCAGCCAAAGTATAGAAAATTAGCAACTTGAACTGTTGTAACTTTTAAGGCTGCTTTACATTTCTATAAGCAGTCCTATTGTCTTTACTCTTGTTCATTATGTTCTCTAACAATTGCAGTAGTAATATATTGTGGTACCTATCCAACAGCTTCCAGCCAAAAAAAGCCCAAAACACCAAAGCAAGGCTCTGTGGAAGTAATGATCCCTACAGTTCTGAAATTGTGCTTTCCTCTGGTTAATAACATTGACAATATTAACTAGACGCAGACTTTCATTAAACTCAGAAGCCTTAAGAGAGCCTGTACTGCCGTTTGGAGAACAGGAAACTCCTCTGCATCACTAGTTCAATCAAGAAAGGAAACAGGAGTGCCTGGGACACTTTACGCTGCGTTGAATAGGTCTGAAGGGAGTGTGGGGCTCTGTGCTGGGAGGACAAGTTGTGACAGCATGGCTGCTGTTCTAGCCTGTCAGTAGGACAGAGCTAGCTGGGGCACAGAGGAGATTCCCTAGATACCCTTGCTCCCAGCAAGGAAAAATGTACTGCTCCTGGGATGTTTGTTCTTGAGTGTGGATATAAATACTTGTTGTGTGGGAGATCAGACAAAACAAGTGGACAGAGCTCTTATGGCTCTAGACAACCTAGCTTTTCTCTGGTTTACCTGCTGGTTGAATGGGATCCTGGGGATTTCTATTTTGTGCTTGGAGGAAGGGTGGGAATTAAATAGCATTTGCAAAATGCTTTTAAAATGGAGCGTGGGTAAGTACTGGCATGAGAAAGCAGGAAAGTGTTGCCGTAGCTAATGTATCAGATGTTGGTGTGTGGGGCAGCACACTGTACTCTGTAATAGCTTACTATAGCTAGGGTTTTCCCTATCTGAAACTTGCCGAAGGATGTACTGTTGCTGTGTAGATTTGGTTTGGTGTGGAAGTATCCACTTACAGATTTTATTCGCTCCATCTACAAGAGATCCTTGCTGTGAAAAGCCACATCTCTGCCTCTGGCTGCTTAATAGTTAAGCACTTTCAACCTAATCGATTGCATTTCACATTATGGCCAGCTTCTTATGAGGATCTTCCTTTTCTTTCTTGTAATGAGGCTTATACTTGATTGCTGCAAACCAGAAGTTTGTTCCTCATTAGCACAAAGGTGGCTTTTTAATTAGACTGGCATTCAGCGCTTTGACATGGGTGACAGATACGTGAGGTGCTGCGGTTCCCTTTCTGCCTCAGCACAAGACAGAAAAAAAATCAGTGCGCTTCTCACTTGTGACACTTGCAAGAGAGGAATTCTCTTTTTAAGTGTCTGTGCAGTGCTTTTTGCGGTGCTCAGGTTGGGAGCAGGGCCCTAGATAACAGACTGTCAGTCAGGAAGAGGTCTGTTCTTGGTTCTGTTGTGGGCTTGCTATGAGACCTGGATTGGGTCCCATAACATCTGTCTGCCCTGCTTGTAAAATAGAGGAGCTGCCAAATTGCTAGTCAGATTGTGAAGCTTAATGGATGTGAATAGTGATGTTCTAGGTTGCTTCTTTTCCCTCCCATTGTACGCTAGTGAAGTGACTTGCATGCCAATGTCTGTGTCAGCTCGCAGATTCAAGGGACCCACAAAAAAACATTTTCATCCATCCCTGAGGTGGTCTATGAATCCATGTTGCTACAGGGAGGGCAATTCCATTCCATGAAACATGTCCTGTGATGCTTGGTCTGGGTACCCAGCCCTGACTGTTACCAGTTTTTCTTGCCTTCATTCCTCTGCTGGGCTGGAGCCTTCAGCAGTTTTTCACAATTAATCCTTATTTATCTCCTCTTTGAAATGAGGATACTGTAAATGCACATTGAGTTCTTCTGTTTCCATATGTCTTCCGTGTCCTGATCAAGACTTCTTTCTGATCTGTGTAAACAGCCAGTGTTGCCTCATACTGCTGTGTGTCTGGTGTGTGGAGAAGCTGGGAAAGAGGACACTGTGGAAGAGGAGGAGAGCAAGTTTAATCTCATGCTAATGGAATGCTCCATTTGTAATGAAATCATACACCCAGGATGCCTTAAGGTGAGTACAAGGATGTGATATATGTTGGAAACAAAAACTGGATTAGTTACCACCTTAATGTAAAAGTAGTGCACAGAAATTGGAAAGCTTTCACATTTTCATCTTTGGAAACTTAAGTGAGCAAAGAGTTGGTGTGAGAAGCAGGGTGAAAGCCATGGCACATGCAGCCCTGACTGGGAGGCAGGGATGCTTTGATGTAACAGCATCCCCTGTAAGCAGAGACACTTGCTTTGGACAGCCTCTGAAATGTGCGTGCATGCAAATGTCTTGTGGGATTTTTTTTGTTCAGTTTGGTTTGTTTTTCTTTCTTTCTTTTTTGCCTCTTGTTTAAGGAAGTGAGGAGTTTCAGTTGGGATGGGAAGCTCAAGAGGACAGGGAAATCTGCCTGTACTTTTGGATGAGTTAATCACAATCCTTGCATTGGTAGCTCCTTCTTGTGTCCCACAAAGTACAAATGAGTAGTTCGCTGTTTGTGTTTGTCCAGGCACAGATGTGCCTTTCAATGGCAGCTGGCTTCAAAGGTGTTGCAAGCAAATGTTGCAGTAGGAAGACTGCAGCTCTAGAGAACAAACTGAGCAAGTTTCAGGCTGCAGGAGTGCTCACCCTTGGCTGACTTGAGTCCTGTGAGCAGGTGTATTCTTTGCTGGTAACAAAAGTGTCATTTGGGGCATATCTTTGTGTATTAGCATTTAGAAGGCTCTTTTCTCCAGAGCTGGGTTGTTTCAGCTGATCAGCCATTTCCTGTTGCTGATTTGTTTATGGTTAAAGTGCCATATGGTTAAATTGCCAAAGCAAATGTATTCTGACACACCATGCCCCAGAAGGCAGCTTTTGGCCCTTCTGGGATCTCCGGGAGGAGAGGTTTGTTCCTCATGCAGGCCCGGGGTGATGCTCTCCTGGCCTTTTATTTTTCTTGCACTGTACATAGTATTGCACCAAGCTATGTGCGTGTCGTTATTAGAGTAGAAAGTAGGTAGCTGGCAAACCAGAACAGTGGCTGTCTCCCTGATTCATGAAATTGGTGCTCACAGCTCCTGCCACAGATGGGCTCTGAAAGGGAGCTTTGCTTGCTTGGCTCTGCTTAAAACAAGGCTTCAGGGGCTGATGAAGCAAGGGAAGGAGCTGCTCATTTTCAGAGGTACCTCAGTTTTGGCTTGTAGCTGCTGCTTTGCTATTCCAGTCCTTCCTGAAAGTGCCCTGCACTCTCCCATCTCTCGTTTTGCGGTGTCAGTGACACTTCGTGGCTGAGTTCAGAGAACATGATTGTTGTCTAGTGGCAGTTCAAGTATGGTTTCCTCTCCCCGTACCACATTTGGGACTAGTTGCACAGGATGTGGGTCAGATCTGTGAAATCAAGCAAGTGCTCTTTGTTCTTTTATGCATGTGTGGTGTTCTGAGTGCTGTTTTGCTAACTAGGAACAATATTACTTTGGGTGTTTGTGAAAATTAAGCAGTAGGAGATTTACAGTGTGCCTTGAGTGTCTTGTATTTTTATTTCTCAATGCTTCTGTTGAGCTGAAACGGTGGGGTAACTGGTACTGTTTATTTACTGAGACAAAAGGGCACTGGTGGGATTTCAAAATCGTCTTGGAAGGCAAGATGAGACTATGTACAGTGGAGCAGCAAAAGGAAAATGGAGCTTCTTCCTTGGATGCCTCCTTGCTCTTTATTCCCACGTTCCATGGTTTTCTGCAAGACAAAAATCAGTTGCCACGTTTACATCTTGCTCGAGCCCTTGACATGGGCTTAAGCCCAAACGGGGGAGCCCATAAGTAGTTCTTGTGGGAAACACCTTTGAATGCAGGTACAGCCCCAGGGCAGCTGCTTCAGCTGTCCTCTAAGAGAAAGTCCCTTCCTGTCCTACTCGGTACCAACAGGCAGTAGTACATGTGAACTGTTGGTCATCTCCAATTAAATGTCTGGCAAATGTACTTTTTGGGGAGATTGATAGAAACTGGATCAGTGAAGGGAGGAGTGTCCTTTCCTGGCTTATTCCCACATGGAGTGAATTCTCTCCAAGACACATCTCCAAAGCTTGTGGAGTAGTGTGGCGCGTGCAGTGGCTAATTTGTACTCCAGGGCAGGTTGTTCCTGGTTTGAAGTCCATCCTCTTCCAGCTTCCTGATTTGGCTGTACATGTTTGTGGTGGGTTTTCTCCATGAAAACAGTGTCAGAGGGTGACCTCTGTGAGGAGATTAAGGGTAGCTCAGGTGCATCTGTGCTTTGACGTGCTCGCAGCCTTGAGGGGCTTCTGTGGGTGCCTCTTGCTGGGAGAGCCCTGGGTACCAGAGCACGTTAGGTGCTTGTGTTGGAACCGTGCTGAGGACAGCCAGGATGTTCCATGTTCCATACACTGAGAAGTGTCATGGGAGGTTTCCGATATGCTTCTTTCCTTGAAAATACAGTACCAACACAAATGCTCGTTTTGCTGAAGAGTTTCTTAGGAAAACGATCTTGGTGAGTGTTTTGCAAGCACAGCATTGTTTCCAGAGGGAGCTAGTGAGATTTTTGGAGGAATATTGCCTTTCATTGTTACAAAGTGTTTGAGTTGAACCAATATCGATAACTTTTTTTTCTTTCTACATCTCAAATTGCTGGTAATGCTGGTTAGCACGTGTGAGTGCAGTATCTGATGCTGTTTCTTTAAAGAGAAGGGGTTTGTTTTCCCCAGTAGGAGCCTGTTCTTTTTCATCTTAGGTGGATATAGTGATACTGATGGAAAAGGTGAATATTCAGGTGCCTTGTCAGAGGAGCAGAAATACAAAGACCTTTTCCAGCCCAGCTGCACTGCTGCCCATTGCTTCAGCCAAGGTGTGTCTCGCTGCCTGTGTTGTTTCACTCTTGGCACTGCCAGAATTCATGGCTCTCACTCAGTGATGTCAGATCAGCATCCTGGGGTCTCCATATTCCCTAACAAGAAGACTTCACAGTAGCGTAGTCTCATGTTTAGACTTCCTGAACTGCTGACCTTGTGCTGCAGGTACGTTTCTGAAGATGCCTCACACTGTGGCTCAGACACCCACCTGCTGTTTGTAGCAAACACTCAGAACTGGCTCCCACCCAGCCTGAAAGGCTAGGGACGGATTCAGTGGCAGGTTTGTGTGTGTCTAATTAGTTTTCTTACAGTTCCTCACATCTGTTCAGTTCCTTAAACTTCACAGAAGGGACAGAGCTGTAATGCTTTCCCTTCAGTAGCATTTGTTCTATATTCAGTGCGGGAAATAACTTGTTCCCAACTTGGGCTTGGGCCAGGAATTGTTCCCCTGAGGCAGAGATGTATACAACAGCTCCTGGAGTATCTTACACCTACCATGGGAAAGAAGGTTCAAAGGCGCACAGTTGTGATAAAACCAGTATTTAAATTCTGCCCACTTCATTTACTCATTTATTAACTCCAGAAGACTTGGTGAGAGAGGCTGACAGGTCATCAGTCTCGCTAGATGGTGAAACTAGAATGGCTGCTGTCTGGCTCAGGGACTTGAGGAAGCAGTTCCCCTAAAACCAAGGGCTTGCTCATGCACAGCTAGTGCATTTTCACAGAGCTGGGAGGAGAGGAGGAAATGTTTCAGAAACATGAAAAGTCTGCAGATCTCTGCCCCTGCCTGTTTCAGCAGCAGTCTCCTGCTACTGTGCTGCTGATGCCAGTGCCCAGCTATTTGTCTTGACAGCAGCATGTTTTTTGTTGTCTGCAATAGTAATAAATTAATCTTTCTTTATTTCTTTTTTTCCCCCAAGGCTTTTTTCTGAATATGTAACTAAACCTTAAATGTGAACGTGCCATCAGTGAGCGTGTATGTGTGTGTGGAGGGTGTTTTTAGCTTAGCTCTACTTTTCATCCTCAGTTTCATTCACAGAAATGTCTTTTCAGAAATCTATCTCCTGTTTGGAAAGTAATGCAGGCTCTGTATGGAAATTCAGAAACCAGCAGCTTTTCAACTGCATAGGGCAGGACTGTGCTTTTATTGTAGTGTAACAACACTGAGCGTGCATCTTCTCTTCCAAAAAGCAAAATAAAATGTCACAGTCTCTCAGAGGTAGTGAAGCAGTAAGCATTTCTCTTCCTTACGCTAGCTGGGTAACTGTGGGTGTGAGAAACCTTAAAAATGCCTTCATGTGTCCAGTCTTCTGAATAAAAGTGCCTGTTCTCTAGCTGACTTGGCAACCATCATTTTTATTGGCACATGGGCTTGAGGGCTGGAGACATGGGACTGCTAGTTCTGATCCATAAAGAAAAATATTTTAAGGAACACTTGATTACAGTGGAGGGTGCTCTGCTTCTGAAAATGCCAAACAGTATTAATGTATGTGACAATATGCATACGGGAAAAATCCCTTCCTATTAAAAGATCAGACTGTGTCTTACTCTGGGGGGAGACAGGATGGGACTGAGCTTTGCAAATAAATGGTGTGGGAGGACATTTGGAGATGGCATGATTCCAGTCCTTGGTTTTGGTGGTTTTGGTTTGGATTGTTGGGGTGATTTGTATTGTTTTGGTTTTTTGCAAGAGCAGAATGTGCCCTGTGTTAATTGGGATTGTCATTGACCTTCATGAAAAGGCCAGACCTGAACCCTTTGTCAAATACCAATTTGGCCAGCGTGCTTTCCTCCCTTGTTGACATCATCAGAAGGGTAATGTTGCAGGACCGAGGGCTCGCTCAGCACCAGCAGGATGGTGCAGCACCTGTGGTGATCTGTGTTCCTTTTCTGCAGCCACTGGGAGGGCAGCAGCCGATCAGAGAAAATTGAGCTGGACAAAATGCCTTTCCGTAATCTACCTGTAGACTTTTGCAGCTTTTTGCAGCACGGTTGTGAATTAAGTTGTACCTCTCTTTCACCAGGTGAAGGAATCGGATGGTGTGGTTAATGATGAGCTGCCGAACTGCTGGGAGTGTCCAAAGTGCAACCATGCAGGGAAAACTGGAAAAGTGAGTTTAATGGGAATAAGTGGTGCTGGAATGAGATACAAAATCTCAGGCATTCCCTCTGGCTTGTAGATATAATTTTGCCCAGTACCGGCTTTTGATTTTGTGCTTAATTCAGTTGAGTCGAAGGAAATAAGCTGATGGCATTCTATTCTTTAATAATTTTTGTATTGTTGTTCCACATACCAACACTTCACCTAGAACCTGGGGAATATTTAGGTTAGTTCTGTGCACTGCTGCATGTTAATTTCTAAGATGAAAATACTTTTTTAAAAAAACAAGATCCAGAAGCAATTATGCAAAACCTGAAGTGTCTGTTGGAATTAGTGAAACATTATTTCTTTGCAAACTGAGGCAGACACTTGCAAGTGTGTAGTTACAAAAATTACTTTATGAAGGTTGAAACTACTTGAACTCCTTGCTAATAATTTTGTCTGTTGCAAAGTGATCAACCCACCAATGTTGGAGTGCTGGAGGCAACTTAGATAACGAGCTAAGAAAGGCGTAAGATATAAAGTTTGTTTGTGTTTTGTGTCTCTTTGGCGTACAAGCAAAAGCGCGGACCAGGATTCAAATACGCATCAAATCTCCCAGGCTCCTTGCTGAAGGAACAGAAAATTAACAGAGACAATAAGGAGGTAACAGATGCTGCAAAAAGGAAAGGGGATTGTGAAGAAACTCCCAGGCGGAAATCGGAGGAACATTCCAAAAAGACTCAAGTTGACTCAATACTGAGGAGAAAGTCGGACGAAGTGCATCTGTGGAGGAAAAGGAAATTTGAGAAACCCCAGGAACCCACTATGAGAAAGCGGGTATGACAAAACATTCTTTTCATGTGCTTACACAGATGCGCGTGGGCTGGTTGGGGCTGATGTCTCTTGCCTTCTGGCTTATAGCTCATCTTGAAGTCCCAGATTGTTACAAAAGAAACTGCAATGTTTTACCTTCCTTTCGGAAAACTGCTAGTCTAACAGGACAGTAGTTTGAACAGTGACACTTGGGTTGACGTTCAGAGGCCAAAAACACTGGGCTATGGCTGTTGTTTTATTCAAAATACTGGAAAACCCACTTTAACTGAAAAGTCTTTACAAGATGCTTGGAGTAGGAACAAGGTAAAAAATCAATTTTTGACGGAAACTTTTCCATCTCTACCCACTTGGTGGCGCATGGCAGCTTGTTTTGTGGCTGATTCAGCGATGTACAATACTCATAGAACCCATCAGAGGACCTTTAGAAATGACACTTTCTGTAGCCTGCAGAGAGGAGGAGCTGCTCACAACAGCAGTGTAGACAGCTTTTCTCCAAATTCGGCAGTCAGAGCTCCTGGGCCAGGCAGGGACGCTCTGAATTGTCATGTGGATTGCAAAATATGGTACTTGGGATATACAGAAAAGCTGGTTTGCAGGGGTAGAAATGAGGACCTAGATTTAATGTGTCTCATGAGTAAATGGCTGATGGCTTTAAAATCGGAATCAGTGGCTGGTTTTGTATTGCATGTGTAGTTCACGAGGAGTGGCAGTCAGTCCGCCCTGCGAGGCTTGACAGTGGGAACGCTACGGTACGGTAAATGTAGGGATTGGGGTTGCTTTGGTGGAGTGAGAGCGCAAAGTTCATGATGCTAGTTTATGCATATTGCTTTCTGGCCATGCTTTCCTTTTCCCATCCCTTTGGACTCACTGCAGTGTTTATGGATGGCTTGAATTGCTCCATGAAAGCCCCCCCAGTGTGTGAGGAAGGCACTGTGGATCACCAAACCTTCATCAGACAGCACAACAAATGTCGTGTTTTGGGGTTTTTACTTTTCTTTCTTCCAACAGCTAAAACTTGGAAAAGAAGACAAACTCTTCAGGAAGAAGGTACTTTGCCTTTTTAATAGATGTGTTCTCAATCCCTTTTAATCCCTTCTCATGTGAGCTGAATGGTGAGCCAGTTTCTCTATCAGTCATGTCCTTGTATCCCTGCAGGCTTTTTTATTATTCTATTTACATCTTGAAATTACAGAGTATCTCTCTCATGGAAACCTTTACACTCCAGGATGGTTTAGCTGCAGTGTCTGATTTTATATTTTCTGTTCTGGTGTCCCATATTAAAATACAGCAGCAAGCTGTGTTTTGATGACCCAGGGAATAAAATTCTGTTTCTATACTGTTTTGCTCTTCCTGTGTGGCTGAATCTTTTCCCTGCCACACAAGCCCTCAGCAGTCTGTACCACAGCACATCCCTGGAGTCCCCTGCCGACACCCCAGGGAGCCAGGGATGACCTGGCACACAAGTATTGATTACCTCTCACAATCTGGCACGATAACAGAAGTCCAATAACATTAAACTAAGTGCTTGTCAGTACCCTGTGTGAAGGATGCTGCAAGCTGCCAGTAGTGTGATGTTACAATTTTTTTTATTCTAACCTGTCATTAGCTTAGTGTGACCTCCCCCTTTATAATATGTTAATTTAAAGACAGGGCGATCAGCTTTCTCCGCTGTACGCCACAGCCCGAAGCACAAGAACACATCCACTGACTTGATCCAATTACTTTATTGCAAAAGCATAGGCCTTCTGATATAACAAGTGTGTTCACAGCAGTTCACCATTTCTTGTCAGTCCAGATCTCGTCTTACTAGAGCTGTTTCATTTTAACAGTTGGTGGCTTCTTTCTTGCTTGTAGCGATCAGATTAGACTTGAAGTCTTCCCTGGTCTTGGTTTGTACATCTCTTACACTTCTGTCTGGTGGGCATCAAAGAGGGATTTGATTAATGCAAGCAAGTGAAGTGCAGTTTGCTGTTACGAACAGTGACCGGGGCAGGGAAGAAGGTGCCAGCTAACCCCTGTCAGCCTGCATTGCGTTGGAGATGGTGTCAGCATGAGGTCTCGTCAGGCTAGCAGCGTGTCAGGCCTGTCAGTCAGATTCCCTGTTGCGTATGCACCGGAGGTGGGGGAAGCTTGAGAAGACGAGCAGAGTTTAGTGGGATGTGAAGGAGCAGCTGAAGTGTAATTAAACGAGGCTGTGAGTATCCAGCAATAAGGGCCACAACAGCACTGCCAGAGCGAGTCGGTGATGGTGATTCAGGAGGTGTCAAAAATTGACCTTTTGACCGTTGGGCATGAATGCATGTCAGCCAGTGTTTAAAGTGGGTGCCCAGTGAATGTGTCCCAAGCCTGGTTTCTTCTGGCCTGCTGGGGAAAAAGCTGTCTATAGTATGCTGCTTATCTTCTGTATATAAACTGTCTGCTGTGTAATGAGTAAGGCCCTTAAATCTGCAGGATTATGCATGGTGAATAAACGCATTTATCACTCTCTTGGAGTCCAGAGAGCCAACAGCTGGACTTCTCATCCATGGTGGCACTTGAACTTGATACCTTTGGCCGGTGAATGTACCCTTGTGCTCAGATGGGTGGGGCCCAGTGCTGGCAGGCAGCCCGAGCCCCCCAGGCAGGGCTGCCTGTGTGGAGCATCAGCATGTGAAGTATTGCTGAGTACGTTCTTGCTCAAATAGTCAGCCCTTGTCTCTTCCTTTTCAGCGGCGATCGTGGAAGGCTCCAGATGACCGAACTGCCATGATCAAACCCCTGCGGCGCCTCAAGCAGGAGCCAGAGGATGACCTGCCAGAAGCACCTCCCAGGTCCAAGGATAGTGACCAGTCACGGTCCAGCTCGCCCACTGCAGGTCCCAGCACGGAGGGTGCCGAGCCCAGGGACAAGAAGAAGTTCAAGATGAGGAGGAAAAGGCGGCTTCCCAACAAGGAACTGAGCAAGGAGCTCAGCAAGGAGCTTAACCAGGAGATCCAAAAAACCGAGAACAGCCTTGCCAATGAGAATCACCAACCCATCAAATCTGAACCTGAGAGCGAGAATGAGGAACCTAAGCGTGCTTTGAACAACAGCGAGAGACTCCATAGGTTCAGCAAAGGGTTGAACGGGACTCCCCGGGAGCTGAGGCACCAGCTCATCCCCAGCCTGCGAAGCACACCTCGGGGAATAACCCGGCCACCGCCTTCGCTCTCTCCTCCCAAATGCATTCAGATGGAACGGCACGTTATCCGGCCACCTCCCATCAGCCCCCCTCCGGACTCGCTCCCCCTGGATGACGGGGCAGCCCACGTGATGCAGAGGGAAGTCTGGATGGCTGTCTTTAGCTACCTCAGTCATAGAGACTTGTGCATCTGTATGAGAGTTTGCAAGACCTGGAACAGATGGTAAGGAGGGCGGGAAACCCAGCCTAGGTCTAACATGTAGGAGGATGGACTCGAAAGGGAAGCGGGTGACGGAGGCACTAATGTCTCCTGGAGGAGGTGTCACTGAAGCTCTGCTGAACCCAAGGAGAAGGGATGACCAGCAGTGTCTGGAGAAGTAGCGTGTCTTCTGGTGCTTTCTCAGAAAGAGCAGTTCCCAGCCTTTCTGGTGGGGAGAGTGTGTGTGTGTCTGTGTCTGTGTCTGTGTCGGCCTCGGCGTCAGCCTGCCGGGGCTGTAGCACCCCAGAGCAGCCTGTTCTGTAGTTAGACACCACAATGTTCTTGCCTGCCAGAACGGCCAGTCTAGGTCATGCTAAGTCTTGGTGTCATTCTGCCCCGAGGACTTGCTGACTGCTAATGCAGTTGTTTGTTCAGTTCAGCTATTAAATATCTATTGAGATACAGCAGAGACCTCCCAGTGCCCTTGGTGTTCTCCTCGGAAGGTCCGTGCTGATTGTTCCCCTGTAGAGGGTACGTGGAGAGCGGTCCCGTTCGCTGTGTTCTGTGCCAGCAGAGCTGATGGAGGAATCCTTTGTTCGTTGTATTTACTCACAGTGTGTCTGTTTGGTGCTTGGGGTACCAGAGTGTGAACATTGACACAGTCGGTGACTGTACGGCAGCAGGAAGCATTAGTGGACAGATTTATGTGTTTCACTGAACTTGCAGTAGTCTATTCTTGGCTGTCATCTCGGATTCAACTGTAATGTGCACACACACGGGCAAATTGTAACTGAGATTCCTCTCTAGTACAGTCTGGTAACTGGGTAAATGACGGAAAGGTTGGGAGGTTGGTAATTCGGTGCAAGAAGACGTGTGTGGAATGTCTCCTCCGTGGGCTTCTTGGTGTCACAGAAAGCTGGTAAATGCCTTTTCTACTTAAGCGCAGTATTTTCTACTGGAAAAAATGAGAAAATGCAGGATCTTGCACTTGTTAGGACTTCTTGCTCGTTGCCCTTAGAGAAGAACCATAGCGTGTAAAAACACATAAGCCACGTAGATAGGAATAACACAAACACACAGAATGGGGGGGGGGGTGTCTGTTTTACGAAATTCACTGGTTTTAAGTAAGGAAATCAGGACAGTAGTATTTAAAACCAGTCTATATTCAAAAGGTAAGCAGGAAGATGTGGGTTCTCTTCAGACTACAAAATGGATTTTTAGTAAGTGCTGTGATGACTTAAAATGAGATCCAAAGTTGTTGATACTTGTAGTTCTGTGGAAATAATTCCATGCTTTATTGCATGATATATTTGAGGGAGAAACTTCAAACCTACGTAACATTGTGTGGTGGTGCGCTTATCTTCGCATCGCTCAGCCTTATTTGTGCTGTTTTCAGTTAAGTGCTGTAGTTCTTCCTACTGTTTAATGACACCTTTTAAAATCTTGCAGAAATCAAAACAAGTGCCAAACTAAGTGCTGTTGGCTTTTTTCTTTTTGGGTAGGTGCTGTGACAAAAGATTATGGACCAAAATAGATTTAAACCATTGTAAATCCATCACTCCACTTATGCTTAGTGGCATTATTAGGAGACAGCCTGTAACCCTTGATCTTAGCTGGACAAATATATCTAAAAAGCAGCTGAGTTGGCTTATCAACAGACTGCCAGGTAAGTGATGTTTTTTGACCACTTCACTGAATTTAGCAAACCAGTTTCTATTTAAACTGCAATCTCTGAGGGACATCTGCAGGGATGGAGGTATCCTGGGGGAGCACTAGATACGTAGGAATAAAGCATCAGCGAGTTAAAGTGGGCCCAAAATTAGTTATGTTGTGACTACTTGATGTGCTAGGTAAACTAATTTGAGGTGGGTCTTCATCAACAGGTAAAGTTGCTGTGGAAAACGCCTGTGCTGATGTCATTAGCGGAGGGGGTGGAGGGGGGCGGGGCCTGCTGTCACCCACAGTAATGAAGTTCCAGATGGTGGGAGAGATGGAGAGCTGGGCAGGAGGTGGCTTACGGGGTCCCTGCTTGCCCTGGCCTGCGGGGATTGTTCGTCAGAGCGGCACTGGGCTTCACCCACCCTGCGCCTGGTAGCAGAGATCACCGCGGATGTGTCTCTGGGTAGGCCACGTGCTCCAACCTCTTCTGTATCTGCAGGTCTTCGAGACCTGCTGTTATCAGGGTGCTCGTGGATAGCGGTGTCGGCACTTTGTAGTTCCAGTTGTCCTTTACTCCGAACTCTGGACGTGCAGTGGGCAGAAGGCCTGAAAGACGCACAAATGAGAGACCTCTTGTCGCCACCCACAGATAACCGGCCAGGTAACAGGCGGGAGGAGCACGCGGGAGACCTGTCCCAGCCGTTCTGTGGCATGTTCTGCTGCTAGTCCCCCCCTTGGAGGAAACGGGCAGAAACCCCCGCAGCTAGCACCGGCGGGGTTCTGGGCTTTGCTGACGCGCGAGGTGTTCAAAGTAGTGACTTGCAACACCTCCTCGCTGGAAGCCACTGGGTAACGAGTGATGTTCTCTGGCTGCTGAACAGTCATCTGAGCCACTGTGCTGGTTTTCTGTCTGACTTTCTTCTCTTCAGGCTGCAACGGGTGTACTTTAGAGAGTATGGAAACACTTTCTTCCAGTTCAGGGAAGGAGCAGTTCTGTGGGTCATGCCACATTCGCCCGGATATCAGCTCAGGTGAAATTTTGAGCAAATCAGATCTGCTTTCTGGCATGCACTGCACAGCCTACTGCTTATTCCTGACTTGTAATTCCGCTGGGCCCCTGCAGTTACTTTCATCCCTTTTGTTTTGAAATCAGGAGGTGGCTTTGTCCATGTGCCTGTTCCAAAAATAGACAAGTGCTCCTGCTGATGTCCCCTCCAAAGCTCCAGACAGGCAAAAGCGTCTGAAGTTGACGTAGGGCAGCAGTGTTGTGTGTCACAGTGCATTTCATATAGATCTGCAGATGTTTGCAACACGGGGTGAGACTTGTGGGAGTGACCGGCTGCCTCCGCTTTCCAGGTCAGATCGACAACCGGAGTAAACTACGGAACATAGTTGAGCTGCGTTTGGCTGGCCTGGATATTACAGATGCTTCTTTGCGGCTGATCATAAGGCACATGCCTCTGCTTTCCAAACTCAATCTCAGTTACTGTAATCATGTGACAGATCAGTCTATTAACCTGCTGACCGCGGTTGGAACCACCACGCGGGATTCATTAACAGAAATTAATTTATCAGGTAAGCAACAGAAGCGCAGGGGCGGGGGGGGAGGACGGGAATTGCCCGTTGGCATAAGGCTTGTGCAAAACGCTCATCAGTGAGAGCGGTTTTACCCAGCTCTTCCCCTGCCCCCGGTGTAATTCCCACCCCCCGCCAGGACTTCGTTTAAGCGGCTGGATGCGCTGCCGGTGTAAATAACCCCGCAGCTGCTCAGCCTTTCCGCGGGCCCTCCACCAGCTGCCCGGCCGGCCGCCTCCCGCTTAGGAGCCAGGTGTTGTACCTCTCTCGTCCTCCGCGGGGGATTTTCTCTGCACATCTGGCGTCCTTTGCTTTATCTCATCAGTTACACAAGGGTGTGACGGGGATCGGGGAAGGGCGGTGGGGCCGGCCGGGCGATTTCACTGTCGGCACAGCACGGGAGGAGTGGGAAGGACCTACCGCAGTTGGGGTAAACCGTCCTCGCGCCGGAGAACGAACCCAAGACGCGCTGTTAAATTTCTCCCCCTTTGTTGTTTGTTTTGGGTCCCGTCCCNCGGCAGACTGCAATAAGGTTACTGACCAGTGCCTGTCTTACTTCAAACGTTGCGGAAACATCTGCCAGATCGACCTGAGGTACTGCAAGCAAGTGACAAAAGAAGGCTGCGAGCAGTTCATAGCGGAAATGTCAGTAAGTGTTCAGTTTGGGCAAGTGGAAGAAAAACTTCTGCAAAAACTGAGTTAGTTAAAGGACACGTGTAAATACTGGGGTGGGGGGGAAGGGACTAAGAACACGTAGGGATTTTATTTTCAATTGGGAACTTGGAATATTGGAAAATACCGCGATCGGATTTTACAACTCTTGTTGAGAACAACATGAAACTACCCATGTTAAGAATTTCAACTTGTGCCACTAATTCAGTCTACCTGGGATGGATGTCCTGCACTGGCTCTTATGCAAATTCATAAGGCGACTGTTACTGATGATAATTGTTCACACCCGGAAGACGACTGATCTCCAAGAAATACTGTTATTTAAAGTACCACAGCATGTGCTTGGTAGTGTAAATTTGATTTCTGCTTTTCATTTCTTAAAACAACAACAAAAAAAAGTTGGTGTCATTGAAGTGGACCACGCACTGCATTTCTGCCTTCTTAACACGTTTTGTTTTGTTACATCTTACATTATGCAGAACTATTTTTGTACAAAAATTGTTTAAAAATTATTTATGCAATGTTTGAATGCATTACCAGTGTTTCGGTTTTGATTGCCAATTTTTATCTTTACTTATGGTAGGCGAGAACTTAACCTATACTTCGTAGACAGTATCTATCTACAAATGTGCCCAGGTCAGGAAAAGTAGGTTAATACTTTCAACTTCAAGCATGTTTTAATGGAAGTTTATATCCTGCTTTGTATACTTCAGAAGTGACATAAGCATGTTGTGGAAATAAGGTGTAAATTATAGTTGAAGTAAAACACTTTTATCTGTATAGAAATCACCTTTTTCTCAAAATTTTAAAAAATTCCAATTTCAGCTTTTGCACATAGGAGGGTTTCACTCTGTAGCATGAGCTCTTGTACTCAATATAAAATTAATTTATACAGTGAGTCCAGCCGTAGAATAAATGGTCAAACGTAGTCTCTCTTTCTTTGAAGTGTGAGTTGAGTTCTCATTTAAGGTTTATAACATGGTTATTTCCTGATTGTAAAATTCTGCATTCATAAGTGCCATTGTTGTACGGTGTTGTTTTCGTAGACCTTCCTGATGCAGTTTTACCTTTGTTGAATTTGTATAAACAATTGTACAAAAACAGGCGCTGGCTCTGCGGGTTTCTGTGCCAAGGCAGGGTTGTTTCGGGGGGGGGAAGCAGCGTTTGGGCTTTCGGGGCGTGTGGTGTGACTGCAGCGAGCCCCGGGGGGTTACAGCCGGGTTCTGTGCGCGGAGCGGGTCCTGGGTTCTAGCCTTGGTGCGAGCCAGGAGTAGCAGCGGCCGCCCCTCTTGCTCTCATGCTACCCGTAGTACTTCCTGGCACTGGTCTTTGTCCTGCGCCTCCGAGTTGGCGTGTTCCAGTACACTTGCGCTGAGGAGGGAGTAAAAGACCCACCTATGCCTTCCTCCAGCTGGAACCGGCTGGGTTAGTCTAGAGGAACACTTCTGTGTCTCCAGAAGAATGTTAAAGCTTGAGCTGAGTAACCAGCAGCGCTCCCACAGCTGGTGATGAAGAAAAGAGGCAGAGGCTGAGAATGCCCATCACAAATCTTTATTAAGCTTGGGTGGCTAATGATCAGCATGGAAATAACACAGAGGGCATGGTTTTCTTCATTAGCTTACCCACTGAACAGAAACTCCAGGAATTAAGTACCGTTAAAAAGTTCCTTCTAAAAAATAAAGCCAGTGAGAGGTTTGCTCCCTTCTGAAAAATAACCAGCCGTGTCTCCAAGCTGTGCATTTATTTTGAGGAGGAGCCACCTCCTCTTTTTCAAGCCAGCTTAATTTTTCATGTAACAGACACCAGCAGGTGTGAGAGTGCAGCAGAGGTAAGAGTTCTCGGGTACTACAGCCTTGGCAAAAGACGCCCCTGTCCCTCTTACTTTGCTAGCACGTGGGAAATTAAAAGGAGAAAGGGTAGCGTCACTGGTCAGCCCTGCTTAAAGGCTACCCCTCCCGGCCGGACTAGGGCCTTCCTCACCTTTTTCTGTTTGTTTTTTTTAACAGTGAACTTACTCAGACATGGCCGTGGCCAGAGGCAGCCTGTCCCCAGACCGCACGAGTGGTTCTTGCTGCTCTCTACCTTCCCCATGTCGTCTGTCACAGAGCGATACCCTGCAAGGACCGTGACGTTCTTGCCCCGGGAGGGCCCTTTCGGCAGCCGTGGGGAAGGGTGGTTAATAGTGGCTCGGCCTTGGGCAGAAGCCTGTGAACATGAGGTTTTAACCAAAGCCCGGGTTTCCCTCCCCCTTTAAGGTTAGTAACACCATACATTCCACAGGTTAGCAGCAAATCGTTTCATGACCCTGATTAGTATTCACAGTAACATCAGGTTGTCGGCACATGGCGTACAATCATCACAGGTAAGATTAATAGTTACAAGAAGCATGAGTGGGTTAAGGACCACAACACTATGGTTTACTCTACCCCTTTTTTAAAAAAATATTTTATTCCTAAACTAAAAACCACTTAGTAACTGGTAGTTGGACAGCACGTGGCAGAGACCTGCGAAGCGACGCAGCTTTCTGTACCTTTACAAAGACTAGCCAAGACAGTACGCGCGTCGTGACAGACATTCGGAATGACGCAATCAACGTACAGGATAGATTGCTTAAGGGCTTCTGTGCAGGTAAGTTAATGGCAGTGCTTCCTACAGTCCTATTTTATACTGTTAACACTGTTGCAGGGCCAGTGTGGGAACAGTTACATTCTATAATTGCGTAAAAGCTGAATATTCAACTGATACATTCGTTGCTTCTAATGCACTAGACGAGGTAACACCCTAACGCGGTGGAGCAGAGGTGTTTCCTGACCCCTTGCCGAATCCTGAACGCGACCATTAGAGGTGATATTCTTCAGAAGAGAGCAAGAACTGCTGTAAACAGTTTGACTCGCAGAGTTTGTGGGCTTTTAAGGTAAGTCGGGCACCGCTAGTACTGTACACACAGGCATTGTAGCGTACTGCCCAACCGTGGCATTCAGAATGCTGTAGAAAAATGTTTCGCCAACTCCTGGATGCTGATGTTCAAAACGCTGTGTTTATTGAGAACTAAAAAGCTGACATCGCCCCAAGGTTCGGCACTGCTGCCCACAGAAATCTGGGAAGGGCGACTATAAAATCCGGTTTTGGTCTTGGTTTAAGATTTGAACACATGCACGGCCCGTACGACGTACTGTCGGCAGATGGGGCACTCGCTCATCCTCTTGCCGCACTTGGTGCAAGTGACCATGTGGCCGCACTCCAGCAGGACGCAGTCGATGACGGCGTCCATGCAGATCCGACACAGGTTATCGTCGTTGTCGTTCAGCTGCATCTTCTCGCCCTCTGAAACGCAACAGAGCGGGAGGTCACGCACTCAGGCCCTGGAAAACCAGTTAAGTTCTAGCCCAGGCAACCACTAAAATACACAGCCAGCTAGGTTAGCATGAGGTAGTGCTGCTCCCTCTTCCCAACAGTTTTTCTAACCCACAGCTAAGAATTAATCTATATTCCTTCAAAAAAGCAAAGAAACAAGTACCAGAGAGCCCATAAGTGAACATCCAATATTTGGCTTCACTCTTTAAACTCGGAGACCGTTTTCAATTCAGAATATAATGACTGAAATAATGTGCTGGATTAAAATTCAGAGCATGTTGGTTTTCCATCTCTAAGCTTACTTCGTCTGGCAGAACGTTGTCCTCAGAAGATTAAACACAATAAGAAAGCAGACTGAGAAGCGGAAGCCTCATAATGAGGCCGTAAAGGTGGCAGAACTGAACAAAACCTGTCAAGTTTCATTGCAAATAGACAACATCCCCTTATCAATAACCAAAGGTTCTGTCAGACCATGTTGGGAAAAAAAAAAACCAAAAACAAAAACCAACCCAAACCATTGTAAGTTTAAAGCTTGATTTCGGACAGGTTTTCAATTCTAGTTTATGACCAAACTGAGGGTCTCAAGCCGTGTTTTGACATTCACTAACAGTCCCCCACCTTCACAACCCTTTCTACCCCCCCCCAATTAGCTGATTATTTCACACCTGATTGATTACCACCATCCCTGCAGTCTACATGCAGGCACAGCCTGGCTGTGCAGTGGCCCAGGGCCGTTCAGTTTTCCAGTCACCACAGTCCCGTTCTTTACAGCCTGACTGCTGGATGCAGGAATGACGAGCCAGGCAGGTGTTTTTCAAGCTGGTAATGACATCAAGAAGTTGCTCCTCAGCTTATACTTTGTGAACAGGAATCGGTCTGTCAGTGTACTACAGTCACGCAGTGACAGACCCCGACTGTTGAGTGTAAGAGAAGAGTACTCGCCCCCGAGCTGTAGCCACAGAACCACCTTATCACAAAAACACGGACCGAGACCAAACCGCTTGAACTTGGACTTTTGCCACTGTAGCTTTTAATTCTGCACCGCAGGAAAAGACCTGACTTGCTTTGGTCTGTTGACAGCTACTGAGCAGCTCTCTCGCTAAGGCCTTGTGAAACCTAATAAAGGACGTGGAGGTGCCAAGTTTCATGTTCTCTGAGGAACCGGTTCTCAGTTGTGCAATTTTACCTTCCCCCTGAAAGCTGAGCTCTCTGAGCTTTGGAAAAAAGTCTCAGAAAACCAGCCCGATCCTGGAAAGCTTCATTGACTCACTGGAACCATGTTCAACTGCTCCGGATGCAGTTGAATTGTTAAAACCCACTTTCCAGTTGTTCCAGCTGAGCAGACCAAGTTAGATACCAAGTCCTCCTGTTGGCAGAACCAGCTACTGGAAACCAGAAAATAAGTAGTCTCTAAGAAAGTGAGAATTAAATATAAACCTACGCGTCTTGTGGTTTTCCTCACTCTCTCTGTATAGCCTGCTCACTTTTTCCACAAGTTCCCATTTTTCACAGCATCCCGAGTAGTTGACAAAATTACACGCAAGTATTTCCTTCAGCTGCCGAACACTCAACCCTTCAATGTCTTCCAGACTTGAAATATCGGACAAAGATGCCCTCGCTCGCTTTCTGGACAATCCAGGGGTCTGAAACACATCAATCGTATGGTTTTTAACTCTCCCGGCGAGTTCAGAGCACCAGATCTGGTGCTACATTAAGCTGCAGCAGCTTGGCTGAAGTTTTATTCTTTTTAAAGCAAGTCTGTGCAGATACACATTGCTAGACACAGCTAACTCTGCAAGAACTAGACCGTGATACTAAATGTTGACAGAGATCTAAACGCTTTATGGTGTCACATGCCAAAAAATTATTCTTTGGATAGTTCATCTCTCACCTGCTCTTCTGCACTTTCTTCTTCTTCATTATTTATAGAGGATGTATCCATTTGTCCCTGTGTACAAAATGAAACTAATCAGGACAAAACCACAATATCCCTTGTAAAACATTTTCCTTTGTACCGAACTGATCACAGATGACAATGACACTTTGAAGTTTCAATTGCTATTAATCACTAGCGATTTAAGTCACCTCTATCATCTAAACTAGTAATCTTATCTAGAAATCTTCTGTTTTCAGGCGAGATTCAAAAGGCATTTTTCCTGCCGCCCCAAACTGTACCAACTGGCATTTTAGTTTAAAGCAATGCATACCTATTAAAAAAAAAAAAAAGCTATGCTATACCATAAAACACACGTTAATTATTGTACCCGTAAAGGTGTTCCATTTCCTGTGCTTCCTCTTCTGTTTGCAAGTTCCCCTTGAGACGACACCGATACAGACATAGAAAATGGATGAGTAAAAAAGCCCGAAGTCTGTGACCGTGACGAGTACAAGCTACCAGCGTCCATATCCTCCTCCGAACCTAATCCGTGATGGCACAGCACGAGATCCACCAAGTCTTCTTTCTCTCTGCAAGTATCCGTTGGTATGTTTCTGAGAATCAGATACTGACGCAGATCCTTTACTTTCAATCTCATTAACTGAGGGCGCTGAAAGGCTGTTTCTTGCAGCAAGTGACAAGTGGAACATCTTCTGAGATTCTCTTGTAAGACTGAACAAACTGAGCAAAAATCCTTCTTGCAGTCACAACACACATGCTAAGGAGAAAGAGGAAATAACCATTCAGCTCGATGTCACAGAAAACAAATCTAGACCCTGCTCTTTCCTTCTCCACACTACGTAATTTACTATTAGTCTTTCCATCATCAGTTTAGACACACATAATTTTTAGACTTTAAGCCTAGAAAACTGCCCTGTCAAATAGTTTTGCAGGTGCTCCATGGCAGTCCATCACTTTTGTAGCACTACTGTATGCTGATTTAAGGTTTCAGTGAAAAAACATTATGAATAAACAAATGAATAAAGTATTCAAGTTGTAGTTTAGACAATAAACGAAATTGAAAGCCAGTCAATTCTACGGTATGTTAAAATACTTTTGAATATACTGAGTGTCACTGCTCTTTTCACTTGCGTAAGAAACAGTATAATCCCCAAACTTTAAAGAACAGACTTCTTCCTCCATTGATTCAAAGCATTCAAAGCAGGCCTTAAATGTGATGAATCACATGGTAGGTAAACGGTCCCAAATGCCCAGATGTCATTTCTGAAGAGAGCTTGGTTCAAAAGACTCACTACAACATACAAAACCTAGAACAGGCAAGACTTTCAGCAGCGATTTTAAACGGTCATCTCATCCACTGTGAACAAATCCAAACTCCTCCAAGTTCTTCAGGATTTTAGTAAATTAATACTAGCTTCAGAAAATGTCCCTACACAACACTTAATTCAACAAAGTGTTTGCCATGCAAACAACAGGATGCATAGGAAGGGGGAAACTGAACACACAAACTGAGGGAAGAGGCTTCATGTTTATCTAAAAGAGCTGCAGAGAATTAGGTCACCGAATGGGCAAATGATGATGGACAGCCATAAGAGACATAATATTAACAACCTCAATTTTATTTATCTGCATTAGCCCACCAACCTGCCTCCAAATGAAGCAAGAGGCAGTTGGAGTGCAATAGCATTTAACAGAACTGAACCTGGTTAGGAAACAAACAGAACGCCATGAATATTTCACAGAAAGAAGCTTTGATACTATATTGTGAGTTTTTAGCTTTTCCATCACCCAGTTTGTTCATTCCAGTACTCAACTGCTATGTTTGGTATCGTCTTCAAAACGAGATTTGTTTTAATGTTTAAGATTCTGAAGCTAAAACACATACCTTACAAATTAGAATCCACTAATTTTTGGCCATACCAGATCCAACGTGTCACCGATTAATGAAGAGCAGACCCCTTAACTTCTAATCCTGTCTGACATTAGCTTCCCGTGACCTAGAATAAGGCACTTACCCCCTCCCTGGCTATGTGCCTTAGGTTTCCTTATCTAAGGAAAAATACACATTCGTGTCCCTGTGTGCCTACAGTTTAGTTCGTACGAGTAAAAATACTATGTAATAGGAAGTATACTCACTTTTTTCCTAAAAACTGAAAAGGAAAGTCCACAGGCTTTGCAAACTATGTTAGCACCCGCCGCAGCCGGAGATGGGTATGCCGAGAAGTCTGTATTTGGTGCGAATCTGAATGGGCCAGCACCTCCCCCAAAGCCAGCCTGCTGGCCACGGACAGCTCCAGTACCCATGACTTCATTCAGCAACCCACAGCAGGAAGCCCACATGGAAGTAGCTCCCGCCTGAAAACATTCACAAAGCAAGAAAGAAAATTAATACTTGAAAGCCCACATCAGATGTGACTTGCTACTGAAGAGCTGCTTCACTCCATCTGGCATCATCCCAAAGGGAGATGGTGTGAATTCCCAGAGCACCAGGAATTCAGCACACTAACGTCTGTAACAGCCCAATAATCCCCACTTCCCAGCTGCAAACCAAAGTAGGTAAGATCTGCTTCCGAGAAGCTCAGCAGGCACAAAGCACTCGCTTTCACAACTCCTTTTTCTAGCAGAGTTCCACACAAAAAGGGTAAGGAATTTGAGGAGGTAACGCAATAGTGGAGCAAAGAAGGAAGGGACTAACAGCCGGTCCTTGGTGAAGGGCAAAACCTGAAATGCTGACAGGCAGCGACACGACAATTTATCATAATTAGTGCGGAGCTGTCCCCTGCAGGATCTTCTCCAGAACTAATCCAGCTCTTACATGACTCGCAACAAAACTCTCTCTAAAAAAAACATTTCTGGGTTTTCGAGCTTGAAAGTAACAAACCAATCTTCATTAGAAACTAGCTATGATCTACCTTCTCTGAGAGGTAAATGTTTTTCAAGACCTCCCTGAACCTGCTGTTTTGTTGCCTTACAAAATGTTTAACAAAAACTAAAATAACTCTAAGTGAACTTATCCTATATTAATTGGATTGCAGTTTTGAGTCACACAATCTTAAAACACTACAAAAAAAACCAAATACATAAATAAATTGCTACTTTTTATCCCTGAAAGCCTTTAGCACTAGATTCTCTATCAAAAGTGCATATTCTACTTAAAAGTTGGAATTTGGACTGCAAGTTGTCCAGGTCACATGTTTAATCACCATCATGTGGCTCACTGAAACCTACCCTGCCAAAAAAAAAAAAAAAACAAACTAACAGAATCACATCAGGTTCTTTCTCAAAGGAAGCCGAGCGATACAACTTCCTTTAAACATAATTTTTTTTCACTCTTTTTTCCTTAACTATGCTGGTTAGAACTGTTCTGTTTTTCATNTTTTTTTTTTTTTTTTTTTGCAAAGCATGAAGAGATTAAATAATTGCTTTTGAGACTTGTAGTTCATGCTGTAAAATCTAAACCAACCAGAACATGCACTTCAGCTCAGTAATGATGGTGCTTTAATTCCTGTAGTAACTAGACTAATTTCTATATTACATTGCACACTTCCCCGGAACCAAACACAGTCCTGTTACATTTGTGTAACTTGACACAATACCTGGGGATACGCCAGAATGTCTCCTCTCAAACCACTGAGCACAAAAGGTAAGAAAAGGGTCCTTGCTGTGGTTTAGAGAGCAGCTGTGAGAAACAATGCCATCGGACCAAACGTGTTCTACACCACCACCTTCATGTAAGTGCCTTAAGTATGGAACATCAAAAGCATCTCTCCAACCCACACAAACCTGGGACTTCACTTTTACTGTTGTGAGCTGACATCAAAAGTGTTGCAATACAGCAAAGTATCGAACACGGTCATTTTGGTTCTAAGCTATACAACACATAACACTGTGTGCAGCAAAAACATCAAATGTACGTGCAACAATTTAAATTCACTACTCTAATTTTATAGGTATTTCAAGAGCAAAATTCATCCCAGGCATAACAAGAAACCTCCACGCAGCAGGCACCCCACACATAGGAGAAAATCTTCCTAAGCCTCCTGCAAACAGAGTTGAAGGGGGATGAACTCCAGTGGCCCTTCCCTGACCTCCAGCCAAGACACAGGCTGCCCCAGCACATGGCTGCGCTCGCAGGTACGCTGTGCGCCCGGCGCCTGCCTGATGTGTCACCAGACTTCCGTGACAATCATTAAACTTTCATCAAACTAAGACTCGTTCTCTACTTTTCAATAGCAAAGATTGGAAACAGATCAATATTAATTTTTCCTATACAAAACAAGTTATGCATAATTATCCTAGTTTATTAGGCAAGAGGAATTAACTTTTCAGAAATGCATTCTGAAAAGCAATCCCTTAATCCAAGGGAGCTCCAAGTTTTAAAACTTGAGACTTTTGAAAAGTATTTTTTCTCATCTTAAGGGAAAGTTGTCAGTTGCAGAAACATTCGTTCTTCACATATGCTTAAAAACTGATGACCTAGCTTTATATTTAAAAGATTTAAAAATAGCCACATACAAATAACAGAAAAATAAAACAATTAACCAGAAGGGTCTGTCAGAATTCAACTTGCATCATTATATGACTGTGGTTTTTTTCAGGGGGTCACAAGAGCAGCAGGACACGTGATGACTAAAAGGACATAATATAGTTGCTACCACAACCCCTGCCTGCTAGCTTAACACCTGCTTCTTAGACTTATTTTATTCAAGAGCCTGTAACAACTGCTCAGACATCACTGTCAACACTAAATAAGTACATACTTGGGAATTTTTGTTACCCATTTTGGATACATGAACATTGTTAGTATCAAACAGAAAGCTTCTTTGTGCTTACTGCCAAGCATTCAGTCACTTTAAGGTGAAAGGTAAGGCAACATGGGCATCATTAATTTTCTCCTTAACCTAAGTCAGCTGGGGATTCTTTCTATGCACTAGTGTCATTAACCAATAATTGAGTTACAATGTCTAGACTCTTCATGCTACTCTGTAAAAGAAATGAGACCATGCTGAAAACCACCAACACAAGACACAAATGAGACACGCTAAACCAAAAACTCCCTCCCTCAAGAATTAAGTTAGAATATTGCCAATTTCTGCACCAAAAGCCCTTCCAACTACATCAGTCACCACTTCTGTATTCTCTTCTCGCAAGCTGCCATCAGCTATCTTCTCTCTCCATACCTTATGTGGATCCCATAGGGGCAAAATACTGCAATTGAACGTCTCTGCTCTTGGTTATTTTTGGCTTTAAGGGCATTTAGTAACCGGATGAGAATGTCACCTCAGAAAGATACCCACCCCAAGAAGCTGGGAGGCTGCATGCTGCTCCTTACACATCTGTCCAAGCAGGATGTGCTATCAAAGCTGGCAGCCCAAAAGCAGAGCAACAGAAGGGTGTTTTATTCTTTTTTTAGCTGAAATTTCGTCTTTACACCCACTCCTGAGATCAAGCAAAGCTTTCTCAGAGATCAAGCACCCCTCGGAACCCGCCGAACCGGGAGATGCCCGCTCACCACAACCCTCAGCCCTGACCTGAAAGCCCAACGACAACCCCGGAGGCTAAGAAGCGCCTTGGGGAAGCGAACCCCGCGGCCGACCGGAGCGGGCCCTCCCCGCCGGCCCCTGCCGTTCCCCTCCCCGCACACCGGCCCGGCGGGGGCTGGCTCCCAACCGCCCCCCCCCTCGCACCGCCCCGAGCCCGGCGTCCGTCCCGTTCGGAGCCTTGTCAGTCCTTCTGCCGCCGCCGCGGCCGGCGAGGATCGACCGCGGCCGGTGTGTGGAGACGGGGGCGGGGGCTCGCCTCAGGCGGCGGCACCAGGCCCTGCCCGGCTGCTGAGTCAGTGGAGGCTCCTCGGCAAAGGCGGTCCGCGGTCCCGGAGGCCCTCGGTAACGGGGCAGGCCCGCGGAAGGACAGTCGGCCGCGGCCGGGAGGGTCTGAGGCGAGGAGGGAAGGGCGGCTCCGCCCGGCCCGGCCCACCGGGATCCCGGCCCCC
>VYZV01003270.1:20438-31587 GCA_013401275.1 Pandion haliaetus | reverse complement strand
ACAGGAACCAAGCCATATCTACATAGAACAAATAAGTTTCAGGGACAGTTCTGGTTAGTCCAACAAGTATCTATTCAGTAGAGATGTATACCTTATCTCACCCTGCAGAAGTGTTCTGAAGATTGATTTTTTCAATATGTGGAAAGTACTAAAATGTTAGAAAGACATTACCTGAGGAAAAAACTTGAAGAAATTAATTATGTTGTCCTTGGTTCAGGGTTTGAATGATGTGTACAAAGGTGTACAAAGCCTCTCATTGAATAATGTTGACAAACAGAAATACTGAATCCCTGCTAACAAAGTGAGTGTTGCATCATGTCTTGAATGATCAAGTAATCACAAACTGTTTAATCATTTATAAATATAAGGAGGTGGAAAGAATACTGCTCAAGCAGCTTTAATTTGGCACTTCCTTATGTCTGAGCACTTGATTTCACAACTTTAAAATGCATTCCACTACCATGTCTTTTTTTCATGTATTTGTGATGCAGTTTAAAAGTTGGCTAGCATCAGAAATAAAAGACAACCTAGAAAAGTAGTTATATAAAACAGGTAAGAATTTTAACAAATAACATACATTGGTGAGATAAGAAGATCTATCTCTAGAAGCAAATTAATAGATGTCCTTAATAACTGAACATACAATGCCCTTCTCAGCCTTCCTCTGTAAAGCCTCCTCACTTTTAGCAGTAGGTAATTAAGAAGTGACTTTTATTTTGGTCTTTCAGCAGACTCCAGCCACTGCTCATGCATCACTATTCCTTGTGGTACCACTGACTTGATAGAACTCACTGTTTAAAAAAAAAAAAAAAAAAGACTCCCCCAGAGTCTGCTTTCTCATGACCTCATTTTTGCTAAATTTAGTTCTTAATAGCTCTCAGAAATCTGGTTTCCTTCTCTTTGCAAAGCTGGAAATTTCAGCTGCCAAACTGCAGTAGCCCCTTGAGTGCAGCATGATCCCCCTGCCAGTCCATCAATATAATGAGATGCCACTATAACCCAACAATTAATAAAGCAATGATGGAACATCCAGAGGCAAACAGCATATATTCCCCTTAATGTTAAAGGTCTGAATGAAACACAGTCAAGCATGTGAAATTAGAGTAGGGCATCTGGTAGGAAAAGCTGGATGGGTGGAGAGACAGACTAGGCATCATTAAAGATGTTTGCTCTGTAAAGAGGTACCCTTCTGTCCCACTACTTGAGAACAATATATCTCAGCTCAAATTAAAATAAGACTGTGTTTCACTGCTATATGCAAGCTGCCCTTCGTTTTAATCCCAACCGCTAGCTAGGCAAGTCTGTTGATGTAAAAAGGAGAAAAAGACTGAGTGCAACTGAAAGATTTTCATATCTTAATGGGAACCCCTGCTGCTTTGGTTCAAGTCACTTGTACAGCAAAACCTGGATCATGAGCTCATGATCAAATCCTGGCACCACAGTAAGGTTCAAATTTAACAGATGGATCAGAAAGGCTGTGCTTCCGCACTACTTCTTTATTTTCACTGTGCTTAACATAACTTTACCCCAGGGATCTGGTATGATTATCAGTTCTTCACAATGCCTACTGAAAAATATGAATACGTAGGATAGAATTGAAATTCTTTGGGCAAAGAGAAGTGGACTTACTAGGTTAGGATGCAGCATCAGTGACTGATTTAGGGCAGACTAGAGAGATCTGACTTGGGAGACAGGAAATAGATACAGAAGAAAAAAATACAGGGACTGATTCCTTAGGAATTGTTTGCTACAGTTGTTACAGGAGATACAATGTCTTCCATGTATATTAAATATGCATGCTGACATAAAATATTTAAAACCAGTGCTTTTGCTGATTATTGTCTGAAATATACATGCATAACAGTCTGGTTTAAATTGTCCCACAGTGATGACAGGTAAAATATTCCATTAATTATAGTAATACTTTATTTTTCAGGTTTATGGCAGTTTGTAATTAGAAGCATCTCAATTTCTTTGATTAGCAATACAGAGAAAGAGACATACAGCCTTTAGCATGTTACCAGAATAGGAATTCAGAAAACTATCCACCACTCAAATCCTGTGGTGAGATCCAAGGTGTATCCACTTTGTCTCACCTCCTGCTTTCCAGATGCTTTGCTGAGTTCAGACTTTAAGTCCATTTCTTAATGCATGTGTCACTAATGTTCATAAATAGTCTTGATGGACCGCTGGCCTCTTTAGGGCCACTTGGAACTGTGGTGCAAATGATTTGTAAAATAGCAGTTAGTTACAGTTCAAAACACAAGATGAAGGGGGAGAAAGGATACTTGAAACTTCATGTGGAAACTAAGATGGCAGTGTCTACCTAGCTAGAGAAAGAGAAGTTTGGTCAAGACCTGCTCGTTTGTCATATTTGCAGGGTGTGACTGGGAAGCTTATAAATGTAGTGATCCAACTGCATGGAAGAAGCACTATTCTCCCTAGGTCTAGTGAACTACGAGAGATTTTTCTGTTCCTCCTGAATTTGCAATAAAGGCTGACCTGTTTTTTTTTTAAGTCTCCCTCCATCTTCTATGGTATTCTGAATCTCCTAGGTCAGTCAATGATGTTGGCCTGATATTTGGGCTTATTTTTTCATGGGATTGAGATCTTTAATCTCCAGTAATGATGAGCAGTTGATACTGAACTCACTCACTTGGTAATCTTAACAAAGAGCTTAGTTTGGTATTTTTCCTATTCCATCTACCCTCCTGCCATTCTCTTAAATCATTAAGAAAAGGAAAATGTCAAACAACAGAATTAGTGAAATTGCTAAAAAGACTTAAAAGCACATTGCTTGAAATAACTTTTTGGTTCATACATTTGCTTCCCTAGAGAGAAAAAAATGGACCTGACACTGGCTTCTTATACATTTATGAACTCTCACAAATGTTTGCCTCATTCACATAATAGACGTAAAATTCCCTGTATTACAGAATTGTTGGTACATGACTTTTCAGAATAGACATTTACAAAAATATCTTAAGATAATACTTAATATTTTGATGCAATCAAAATTCATTACTTAGCCAGAAAATTAATCAATTTTTATTAAAATATTACAGTTATAACTTTAGCAAATCATTAAAGCAATAATAATGTGTTTCTGTATGCAGGCATGTGTGTGCATGTATGCTTGTGTGTGCTCGCAGTCGTAAACTCTACAAAATTCTTTATTTTTACACCTTGTCCATTCAGAGGCAATTTTCTTCCTCAGGTTGTGGTAGTTCCTGTCTCTTATTCATATATACTGTTCTGAGCATCATCAGACTAAATAAGATATCAGTATGATGCATCTTTTTCTGGCTTAAGAAATAGAGGAAACAACAAGGAATGTGGAATATCAAACACAGTTTGGTCTACCAGAAGTAGGTATATTCCCTCATTGTAATATTTAAGGACCTCAAAATCTCTCATATTGCACATAGCATAAAAAGTGTAGCATTGTTTAACTTTAGGGGAATACTATTCTTACTATTTTACAGATCAAAAGAACTGAAAGATAGGCAAAATATCTAGCTCAAGTGAAATGCAAATATTTGGTGGAGCAAGCACCTTCACAGTAACTTTTCTCTCATATACCCCTGGTATCAGTACTGGCTGGGGGATGAAGAGATTGAGAGCAGCCCTGCAGAGAAGGACTTGGGGCTACCAGTCGATGAAAAGCTGGAGAAGAGCTGACAACATGCACTCACAGCCCAGAAGGCCAACCGCATCCTGGGCTGCATCAAAAGCAGCGTGGCCAGCAGGTTGAGGAACAGGATTCTGCCCCTCTGCTCCACTCTGGTGAGTGGTGCATTACTGCGTCCAGATCTGGGGTCTTCGGCACAGGAAAGCATGGACCTGTTGGAGTGGGTGCAGAGGAGGGCCACAAAGATGATCAGTGGGCTGGAGCACCTCTCCTATGAAGACAGGCTGAGAGAGTTGGGGTTGTTCAGCCAGGAGAAGAGAAGGCTCCAGGGAGACCTTATTGCACCCTTCCAGTACCTAAAGGGGACTTAAAAGAAAGACAGGGACAAAGGTTTTTAGCAGGGCCTGTTGCAACAGCACAAGGGGTAATGGTTTTAATCTAAAAGAGGGCAGATTCAGTCTAGATATAAGGAAGAAATGTTTTATGCTGAGGGTGATGAAACACTGGCACAGGTTGCCCAGAGAGGTGGTAGATGCCCCGTCCCTGGAAACATTCAAGGTCACGCTGGATGGGGCTCTGAGCAACCCGATCTAGTTGAAGATGTCCCTGCTCATTGCAGTGGCATTGAACTAGATGACCTTTAAAGGTCCTTTCCAACACAAACTATTGTATGATTCTGTAACACTGGACTATCATTCTTCTGTTATATTCTTCAATTCTGTTACATAGTTTACGTATACTTGCTTTCTAACAGTTCTTAGCCATTTGAGATGCGAAGTCCATTTTGCTATATTTTGCTTCAGATAAAGTTGCTTGATCAAGTTCTCAAAAACAGGTCAGTTATTCCAGTTATTTCTTTTCCCCTGAAGTTATTACCTGACCCAGTCTGTCAGACAGGATATATTCCGTTCCTAATTTGATTTTCCTATTGCTTTCCGTTATACCTGTATGTGACATTTGTTTCTCTTTGTATGAACCAAAATTTTTAGTGAAAGTATATCAGCAAATCAAACGTACAAATAAATGTGAGCTTTGCCAACATCATCACAGAATTTGCTGGGGTAGTATTGTGGTATTCCCACCTAAGTTGGTGTTCGCAGCCATTCTCAGCCTACTTGCTACTGCTTCCTCCCATTAGATAAACATATCTGATAAATGCTTTTCTTGTTCACCTTACAGTGCTTTGGGTGTGATTCAGATGCCTGCTCTCAGTCTGTGGTCCATGTTTGCTTGATGAGCCTACTGAAGGTATATTTGAAGACAGAGAGGGAAAAATGATATTTATACTTTTTATATAAAGCCATGTGGACAATGCCTAAATCCCACTCAGTAATGCTATTTTAGGGACTGATCTTTCTGAAGTCAATAGAATTGATGATTAGTTTATTTGGATTATGGAGATTTGAACTATGACAAGATAAGAGACCAGCTGGCTCAGAAGGTCTACATCCTGTCTCAGAGTCTACTTAGAAATCTCTTTGGACAGTTTTGTCCCTGCGTACAGAGAGCATATTCTCTTGTGGGAAAACTATATGCCAGGGAATGAGTGCCTTCATGTGGCGCCACTGTAAAAAATGCAGTAGTACTTAACAAATGCTACAGGGTACTACTTGCATGGACAGGGAGACAAAAATCAGCTTCCCAGGAAAATGAAAGGACCAGTCCCTGAGGAGGAACTGGAGTACTTCTACAGAAGGTCTGGGGTTGTAAAAATCCTGCAACCGAAAGCACAGAGGGCTCCCAAACCCCTGCTGAATCCCAAAGGTCTCCTTCTGTTCTGTATTGTAGTTGTTTGTAGCAATTAAAAGTAAGAATAATAGATCATGAAAACATGTGGAACAATATTTATTGCTGTTCTACATAGTTATATTTCCACAAGGCCAGTCCTGATATGTGTCTTGCTGCTGTAAAAATACAACTGACAGTTTATTATCCCCGTTACAGAACATCCTTCATTATTTATAGAGATTGTGTTTGGAAAGACAAATGACTTCTGTTCTTTCCAGAAGAAATAATAAAGTGATAACACTTTTCGTTAACAACCAGCTCCTTTCTTACCCCTTGAGCTTGCTGCTTGCTCATCTAATCATGGGGCTTCATGGTCAGTTTGACAGACTGCAACATTTAATTTATTAGCTGTCACAGGTTAAGGATGGCTTTTTGTCCACTTCTATTTTCCATCCTAATGATGGCAGTAATAAACAAATTATTTCTTGAAATTAATTACTTCAGTTACATGTTTTGGGTGTATTTTTTTAAGCAGCTGCATAAATACTTATGTTAGTATATGGCCTATTTTAATAGAATATATCATCTGCTGACAGATCACAATGATCATACTTCTTCCCAAATTAGGGGTATGGGGCTAATCCTTAAACCATTTTCTTTATTAGACAAATATTCACAGCTGTTCTTTGATGTATATTACACAATGATTATTCATAAAATAAAGTATTATTTCTTAATGACTCTGCATAACTTAGACATTAATACCATGAAGCTGATTTTCAAGCTTTCAAGCACTCATTCTCCGATGTTTCCTATTTATGAGCCTCACAGAGGAGCTTCTGTGCAGTATTCCAATAATCTGTGTAAAAAGACAGAAAATTTTTCAGTCTAGTGCAGATACAAGCAGTAAAAATCATGCAAGGAATTCAAGGCTATGCTGAGCAGAATTAACAGTGAGAAACACCTTTCCATTCTGAGGAAAGGCAAGCAGAAGCTGAAAGAATTTTGATCAAAGGGGGAGCTGGATGTTGTCTAAGGTTTACTTCAACTTGTGTCTTTAAAATAAAATGCACACTTCTAGCTAAGGAGCCTAGTTTATGCTTTGAGCCACTGCTAAGTACATGAACCATTGCATTATTCAGTGATAGCACAGTAAATATTAATTTGCACAATGGCTATATTTTTGGCAAAACATCAACAGAGCAGAACAAGTTGAATCTTACAGTAATTAGAAAACATAGGAAGTTCATAGTGATAAAATGTGAATGTTTCAGTGGACATAACTTAAGAAAAAAAGGTAATGCACAATGTGCAAGAAAGCCAGTCTTGACAGCCAGTCTTGACAGTAAATCTAATGAATGGAAACTGGATCGGAAGGCTGGATTTGGCTTTAGTTTTGTTATGCTTTGCTGTGTATATGATAGGGAAGAGGACAGGAAAAGGACTTTTTGTCCTGTTTTCACTCTTTGCAGAACTCAGAATAAATGACTGCATCTCTAGTTTTCTTTTGTTGGGTCTCTTTTCTGTTTTAGCAGTATAAAAATACTGTCAGTTTAGACATAAAGATAATGACTGTAAGTGTAATAAGTCATTTTTTCTTGTTGATGACTGGCTGCTGTATTTGGTGGAACGTGCTTAAACATCAGTTCTCCTCTTTTCCTATTTAGGTGTTGATGGACCCTCCCAACCCTCAATCTTATTGCTGTTCTAGTAACAGAAATGGACTGAGTATTGGCATTGCCTTATTTCATGGTTTGCTTTGGCATTTTTCACACCCACCTGCTGAATTCAAGGTAGATTTCAAATAACTTTGCTGAAGAATGAGCTGTAGTTAAGCACCAGTGCTGCATTTCAGAGTTTCTGAGTTAAGGTCTGTGGAGCACGTTACCAGATTAACTAGATTATTTTATAGAAGTTTATGCTGCTCAGTAGTGCTAGGTACACATACTCTGAAGTTAGCATTAATTGGAATTGATATGTTTATGTTATTCAGTTATTGGCTTGGTCCTAAAACCAGAAATAATATGTTGGCACTGCGCAATCCTAAACATAAGAGACAAAACTTACTAGCCTGAAAACAGGGGTTTGCTGCTGCCATTCAGATGCTATTATCTCTATAGAGCATTGTAGTGGGGTTTGTGAATGTATCAATTTGGGTGAGTAGCTGTACAGTGTCCCTAGAGTCCACTCTACTGAAAGCTGTAGGTGTGGCTTGCATGCTTCCTCATGGTGCAAATACTATTGCACTTTCAAGATGGTCAAAGCGAAGTCAAATTGCAAGAGTACTGCATTCCTCATCTCTACATTTCCCATTTTCAAGAGTTGAAGGATACCCTCTTTTTCTAATCTAGGGCAAAAGGCTGCCTTTGAGAATGCTCCATGTCCTTCCTTTTTTGCCTCATGTATTATCAGCTCCTGCAGGTGGACTGTATAAGTACTCAAGGTTCCACAAGTGTGACGTACAAGTAATATCATGTAAATAGGTCTTAATACAATAAATGTTTGGAGTATTGAACGAGGTAAGAGAGACTTTTTAAGCTATCAGAGCCTGTCTAAAAATATTGAACTGTTTTTCCCCATGGGATGTTTGCCTTAAATTCAGAAAAAAAAGGAAATTAAGATCCAGTGCAGAAGCAACATTCTTCTTGACAATGGAAAGCCTATGAGACCTGCTGTGTAATTTGTATAATAAGTTATGGAGAAACGACACAGTAGAGTGACTTTCAGCCTTGAATTTTGCTTGTATTTTAAGAATCTAACCAGCTACCTCTAAACAAATGGGGAAAAAGAAGCCCGCCCCCCCACTCCCACCCCGACCCTTATGGGGTTATGGTGAATTAAGGCGCAGCAGAACTCCCAAGACTGCTGTTTCACCAAATTTTCTAAACAAGAAAGCAGAAAGGATTTTCACAAATTAAAATGTTAAAATAATGGATTGTGACTTGAAAAATGCAGAGGAGGCATTCCAATTACTGAAGCTTGGGAAACTATTAAGCAAGTATGTCAGTCTTATTCTAGGAGAAAGTAAGGGAACCCTTTAAAATTTAAATAGCATCCTCTGGGATTTAATTGCAAATCATCTCACCTAGAATGCATTGAAGGTTTATATTGGAAATGTTCCTAGTATTGAGTCATTTGGACTATTCACTTAAGATGTCTGGAACATTGCGCAGCAAGTTCCAACATTTAAAAGTTATGACTCGCAGCTATTTTAAAATCAGTCTTGTTAAGATCTCATTTTCCTTTTTAAACTTGACATAACTGGAGGCAAAAACGTAATTGAATCCTATGTATCTTCAGTGTGTGTGGTTAAGTAGGGGGTTAAATAAAGGTTACACGGTAGGAGCTTCTCTTCTGCAAGAAATTGTGGGTTTTTCTAATGAGTGCTCCGTATGATCTAGTGAGAATTTTCCATTCCTACCCACTTATACAGCATTTTGTGGCCAAAAGAGACCTTACAGACTGGGGTGGAAAAAAGACAATTTGCTGAAAAAAAAAAAAAGATATTCAAAACAAAAGCTGTTTCTTCTTTCCAAGCTGCTCATCTGCCCCATGCTGAAGGTAACCAAAGCCCTTCCTTACTTCAAAAATTCAAAACAATTTGTGAACCTCAATTCAACAGAAATATACAGGCTGAAGTTTGACAGATATCTCTACTTTTTATATTTGCAGGGCTCCCTATAGCATTTTTTGTGTGTCACAACTATAGTACACGTTACACAAAAACAGCCTGCATGATGTAGGAATATTATGATCTCCATTTGGGGTTCTGTAGGTTTTTCTCATTACAAAACACAGCTTTATTTTCTCATTCATTGCCCCATAATTTCTTACTTAGAAATTTTGAAAAATAAGCATTTAACATGCTGTTGACTGCACTTTGGAATGTTAAGGTGAATCTGTATTCTCTGCAAAGCCTGTGATCAGGATGTAAAATTACAGTCATGATTTTGGATATGCTTTTTGACCCACTTGTATCTAAATATTTTAGGACTGCTTTTGTACAAACAGAGATCATTACTGCCCATTAGTTTAGCTTTCTTTTGTCAAACTATCCCTGCTGAGGCAAACTGTGATTAAACTAATTTAAAAACCTTGAGGTGTAAAGAAAAAATAATTTCTTTATTTTCCTTCACTTCCTCCTCAAAATTAGTTTCTCAGCCAATTGCATCCTGATTAATTTCACCATGTCCATGGCAGAACACAGATGGGAGTAGTCCTTGTACTTGCAAGGTGGTTTGCATTTTCTGCATTTGTCCCTGGAATACAACAGCAAGTTCTACTTAGCAGAGAGGAGGAGAATGTCAGGAATTGCTTGCTTTGTTTTGGGAAATGTCTTAACTCTTTGATCTACAACCTGCCTTGCTCATTCATGTTAGTTCTGCCTTCATCCACCAATAATCCATTGCACTGCATTCAGGATTAGTCATGGAACAGAGATGCTACTCTACACAAAGGAGAAAAAAATTAACCTCTAATTTGCAGACATAAAATGAACAATACTTGAATAATCATCCAATATCTTGTTGGAAATGATAAATCACTTTTAAGAATTTAGATAGCTGTGTAAACCAAGTATTTGCTTGCTTGTCTTTTCACAAATAGGTATTTTGCAAACAAAATAGCCTTGTATTTGATATACAAATTACAGTGACACATTCAAAAGTGAAGTTTGTAGGATGTCAGCAAGAATTTGAGATTATTGGTTCTCCATCTCTTATTTCATGTACATGTTCTTTCTCATACCTTCTGCACAGAGTTAACTGCTTGACCCCTTCCAAATATTCTTCTTTCTGTCCTCTGTTGTTCTGAATCTATGAGATCAGAGGTCTAAACTACTGTCATTCTTGAAAACTTCTGTATCACCTTTTACATTAACCTTTATGATTCTTAAACTGTGGCTCTTTTTTTACACTCAAAGGGTAGCGATAAAAGAAAACAAAATCTATGTAACAATGCCTCCTACTGTTTGATGCTTTTGTGCATTTGACTTTCAGAGGCTGCTGAGTAGGAAGAGCTGATTCTCCAGTCTGTTTATTTGTACAACTTTTTTATATCATTTTCTCATCCTTCCCATGCATATCACCTTACAGTATATTGCAGTACTTACTCAGAAGTTATGCTTCTGAGTTACGGTGACAATGAATATGGCTGTTTCTTCACATAACTAAGTAATCCACCATAAAAGAAGCTAAACTTTTTTTCCAGGATCTTAGTTTGTGTAGAAAGATGCTCCCTTCTTCAGGTACTTTTTCTGTGTGGGACAGATTGCTCTTTTTCCTTGCCTCTTATCTATATTGGATAGCCGATTAATATGTAATGCACAGGTTCTTGGAATAAAAGATCTTGTAACTGCTTACCATTTTCATATACCACATGAAAGAAAAATCAAATGTACACAGAGGATCCCTTACAACAGACTAGGCTGAAATATGCCATGCCTTATTTAAACATTTTAATTTCTGCATTAAAAATTAAAAGGTCTTTTGTCTCTATTTTTAACAACAACAACAAAAAGTTTTAATAAAATATAGCAGTAGATGTCAATGCACCAACACTAGTAAGATGAGGTTTAACAAGTGTCCTGCCAATTTAATCTATTTTTTTTTCATTTAAAATAGAAACATATAAACGGTCTTGATATCTATGTTCCCAGCATCATTAAAAAGTGAAGGATATAGAAAAATGATTTCTCCTCTCCTCTCCTCTCCTCTCCTCTCTTCTCTTCTCTTCTCTTCTCTTCTCTTCTCTTCTCTTCTCTTCTCTTCTCTTCTCTTCTCTTCTCTTCTC